>SKCR01044372.1:0-48073 GCA_019454045.1 Zanthoxylum bungeanum
TGACGTATGACTTGCACATTATTAATCTGGGATTAATTATTAGAGAGAGAAAATTAATCTAGGATTAATTACGGAGATATTTTATCTGGGATAAAATATTAATTTAAAGAGAGAGAACGATTAATTTGGAATTAATCGATAAAATAATATATTCGATATATTATACGAAATAAGATTTCGACTCGGAATTAAAATTGGATTTTAATTCGGGCAAACGAGTTAATTTAGAATTAATTTGCTAGCGACGTGAATAGTAATTTTGCTAGGCATAATTATTTAATTATATTTGATTTAATTACGTCGCAACGGAAAATTCGTTAATTCGGAATTAGCGAACCCGAGCCCGGGAGTGTTTACGGGCCCACTCGCATTTCGAATCGAGTGGGGCCCACAAGTCACATCATGCGTCACATCATTAGTCAATCAAGTGATGGAAGTCACATCACTTTGAGTGATGTGATGCTTGTCATCATTGTTTGATGTAAGTGGTTGGAGACTTTAAAGTCTTGTACCAAAATTTTGGATTTAGATTTGTTATTAGTTTTTAGAAAACAAATACAACTCATTCTCTTCCTCTCTCTCCCTTCTACATTGGCCAAGGGCCATTCTTTCTCCCTTTTGTTTTCTCCATTGCCGAGAACAAGAAGAAGCTTAAGGGAATTTTATGGCAAAATTTCCAAGTGCTAGCACACTAAAGGAGTCATCCAAAGGTGATAGGGAAACAAACCCTTGAGCATGGAATCCATTCCCAAGCTTGGAGCTTGACCGAAAATCATGGAGCACAAAATGGAGGCCACTGCCAAGAGCTTCAAGGAAAAGCTTGAAGAAATTTTTACATTCATCGTATCGCAAATCCTTTCATTGTAAGTATGATTCTTCCATACTTCTTTATTGTATTCACATTATTTTCATTGCTTGAATGATCTTGGGACTATAGTAGAAACCCAACAATATATATATATATATATATATATATATATATATATATATATTAAACTAATATGCACTAAGAGATAATGACAAAATAACTACTATTAACATACTGAAATGAAAATATTATTATTTTATTAATAAATAATAAAATATAATATATAATACATTATTCAGATTAGCGCTCCAAACACCAACTCCATTAAACTCCCACTTGCTTAGTGCCAATCCGGATGGTACTGAAGTCCAACCTTCTTCACATACTGATCGAATAAGTTAGGAGGTAAGTCCTTAATAAGCAGGTCTGCTATGTTGTCTTTCCCTTGACTCTTTAAGACTACTGTGTCTTTTCATTTAACAATTTCTCTAACATGCGATATTTCTTTTCCACGTGTTTAGATTTGGAATGCGCCCTTGGCTCTTTAGCTTGCGAAATGGCTCCGCTATTATCACAGTAAAGTGGGATCGGATCCTCAATAATAGGCACAAAATCTAGTTATGTTATAATTTTTTTAATCCAAACAGATTCTTTAGTAGCTTCCGAAGCCGCTATTAATTCCGCCTTAGTGGTGGAATCAGCTGTAGAGTCGTGTTTTGAACATCGCCAACTAACTGCACCGTCATTAAGGGTAAATATGTATCGAGATGTAGACTTTTTATAATCCTTATCTCTTTGAAAATCGAAGTATGTATAACCCTTAAGTTGTAGCTCATTTTTTCCATTAATTAGAAACTTATCCTTAACGCCCTTAAGGCATTTCAGGATATGTTTCATGGCTGCCCAATGCTCATCACTCGGATAAGATTGATATCAGTTAGTTACCATAACGTCGAAACTAAAATCAGGTCTTGTACATAGCATAACATACGTAATACTTCCAATATATGAAACATATGGCAAGTTATACATTCTAACTCTTTCTTCCTCTGTCTGATGAGCCATTTTCTTCGAAAGATGTATGCCGTATCGAAATGGTACATTTACTACCTTGCAGTTTCTAAAATCGTACCTTTCTAATATTTTATTTATGTATGTGGATTGAAAAAACCCTATAAGCTTCTTTAATCTATCCCTGTAGAGCTTTATACCTAATATATATGAAGTTTCACCCATATTTTTCATGGAGAAGTTCTTGCAAAGGTAGACTTTGACACTTTGCATCAATCCTATTTAATTCCCAATAATAAGTGTTGAAGTTGGTACTTGGAGCGCCAATTCAAATAATGTATTGTACATTATATTTTATTATTTATTAATAAAATAAATGGATTTTCATTTCAACCCTTGTTAACGGAAATTATTATGTCATAATGCATATTAGTTTATGCTGAGAACGTCATCGATATTAGAATAGTCATGTTGTAATATTGAACACTGAGTGATCCGACATTGGGATAATATTACTGTTATAAACTATTCTTAAAGTAAATATTCATAGTCGTTAGTTTTGGAATACGATCAAATTCCTATAACCTAGAAGACTAGCATATGTCATATATTGAAATTGGAGTTCCATTGGTCTAACCCAATGTACAATGAACAAAGGAAGCTAGTATAGACATGTGGTTATTCGTTGGAGAGAATACTGAATGACTCAAAGGTGATTCCTGATTGTTGGAAATACATACCACCGTCAATAGGAATCTTATCGAGTCGAGGAGAATATATGATCCATTGACTATAGAATAACATTGATTTTGCGTGTGATCATCCACACTTTGATGCCATATATGTCAGAGGTCTTTCATGGTCTAACCGTTAGATATTTTTTTGGGTGTGGACCGATACACTCATTTAAATCAAGTACGTTTCAAGATAGGATCCATCAGCCAGTAAGAGGTTAATGTATCCATGTGAGTAAGTCACGATTCTTAAGACTTTGGCCAAAGTCGATCACCTAGGGTGGATCTCATATATCAGAAATAGTGTTCTGATTAATTATAAATAATCATGGACATGTCGACAATATGAGATGTGCGCTTCAGAAACTTGACGGTGTAATCTATGTTTCCTAATCAGAACTCGAATAGCCTATAACTGAGGGATTGTTAAACATATGTGATGACCTCGACTTGTATAGTTCAGAAATGTCGTTCGTGTTGTTCATAAATTCAGAGGTGACCGAATTACGTACATATAAGCTAGGCTTATATGACGAATGTGTCTGGGCTCTAAGAGTCCCACAATATGAAGTGTACTCGTTGAGCACTTGGGTAGCCAATAATGTTTGATAACAAATCATATTTGATATTATAATTATCAATTAAAATAATTAAGTGTTATTGGATAACATTACTTATTGACTTTGACCTAATTGAATTAATTGGATTAATCCAAAATCACATAAGGGCTTTGTTTTAATTTCATAAATATCCTTACCATTTGAAGATATTTTGGTAATTACAAAATATGTAATAATATGTATATTTGGCTTGATTTAATTGGATTAAATCAAAGTGGCGGACAATGAACTAATCAATAGGTTCTACGTAGATCTAATAGAATATCAAAGCCTCCAGATATACTATTTTTAACATCGGATGCGAGCCTTGATGTTATCTCTTGAAAAAAGTAGATCCTACTACATATAAACAGACGATATTGGATATCGATTCGGAAAAAATGGTAGAAAGCCATGAATTCTGAGATGGATTCTATGCATGACAATGAACTTCCTGAGGGAGTTAAACCTATTGGTTGTAAATGAGTTTATAAAATGAAGCGAGGGCCCAATGGAAAGGTGAAAACCTTTAAGGCCCAACTAGTAGCGAAAGGTCACACTCAACGTCCTGGGATTGACTATGAAGAAATTTTTCGCTAGTAGTCATGCTAAAATCAATTATGATTCTTTTAGCCATTGTTGCATATCACGATTAAAAATTGCATAAGCTTGACTTTAAAAGGCAAGCTCAAATTTTTAATTATGCAAGCATAAGGCAAATTTTAAGAAAAATTAGCCTAAAGAAGTGTTTAGAGAAGTTTTGGAAGTTCTATACATTTTTCAACAAGGAGACTAAAATTAGATCTTCGGTTCAAGCTTACTAGGTAAGTTTGATCTTCTCTAATAAGCTATGTTTTTTTTATTTAATACATAATAATATAAATTGAAGTTGAAATTAGGTTAATAAATTGTGTAAGGATGCTTTGGAAGCATAAACAAAATATGCTTGTGATTGAGTCAAATATGTTAATGTTGGACATAACACATATAATTAGAGTTTGGAACTATAGATAAAATCTTGGAGTTATGGCTACCATTCTAGAATCACTTGACCACCTTTAAATGACCTAAATTATTCAAGGGTTACTTTTTTGTGCGATTCTTGTTTGGTTTGAATTTAAGTATTAAAATTTGCGCATATGTGTATTTTGAATATATTTATGTTTTGTAAAAAATATTTGATATTTTGAGAAATATGAATTTTTTCTTTAAAATGTGTTGATGTTGGTTTTGATGTTAAAATTATATTTTGGGTGTTTGGAAGTGTTTAGGAAAAATTGGAAGCAATTTGGGTTAAAACCCCTATCTCTATCAGCTTTATGTTTCCAAAGAGCTGCAGGAAAACAAATGAATTTCTAAATAAAAAAAAACAAAAAAAAAATTCAGTCCACACATGAACAATGCGCGCGCGCACTATAGCATGCCCACGCTCGCTGAAATTTATTTTGGCTTGTATTCGAGCTTTCGGACTCCGATTCGTCCACGGTTTTTTCCTAT
Organism: Zanthoxylum bungeanum; assembly: GCA_019454045.1. Lineage (NCBI taxonomy): Eukaryota > Viridiplantae > Streptophyta > Magnoliopsida > Sapindales > Rutaceae > Zanthoxylum > Zanthoxylum bungeanum. The sequence goes on from SKCR01044372.1 coordinate 4,650, forward strand.
GCACTTGTAATTATTGAAAACTACACTTATGCTCAATTACCATGGGTTAGACCCATTTCTGCTACGCGGGGCACTGATTTGACCATATGGGTCCCACAATTGCCCTAACAATAAGGATATCATTCCCAATGATAAGGATACGTCTGCATATAAAATAAAGAATATTATCATGCTCCCACTAACTTTTTTAGAAACACGCAGTTCTTTTTCATTCTTGATGATTCCAGATAATCTAATTATCTCATCAAAATGATGATTCTAACTTTGGGATACTTGTTTAAGTCCATAAATAGACTTTTTGAGCTTACAAACCAAGTTTGAAGTCTCACTAGATACGAAATCATCTAATTGTTCCCTATAAATATCCTCCTCGAGGAATCCATTTAGGAACATAGTTTTCACATGCAATTTCCATATCTCATAATCTTGATATGCATCAATGACTAAAAGTATCCTGATGAATTTTAGCATAGCGACTAGCGAAAATATTTCCTTATTGTCAATCCCAAGACATGGAGTGTAACCTTTCGCTACCAATCGGGTCTTAAAGGTTTCCACCTTTCCATCGGGTCTACGTTTCCTTTTATAAATCCATTTACAACCAATATGTTTAACTCCGCCAGGAAGCTCAACCAAGTCCGAGACTTGATTTTCATGCATAGAATCCATTTCGGATTTCATGGCTTCTTGCCATTTTCCCGAGTCGATATCCAATATCACTTCTTTATATATAGTCGGGTCTGTCTCCTCCAAGAGAAGAAAATTGAGATCAATCTGGAGGCCTCGACACTCTACTCGACTTACGTAGAACATGTGTTAAAGATCCTTCAATTGGTTGGATTTCTGGTTCCATCTCAGGTTCCTCTTAGTTAGGATCGAACTCATCGAGTTCAATAATTATACAATTCCCACTTTCTCTCAAAAAATCATTTTCAAGAAAAGTCGTAAAATAGACAATAATTGCATTTCGTTATTGAGAATCGTAGAATTGATATCCCATAGAATTTTCAGGATATCCAACGAACCTGATTTTAGACCCCAATAGTACTAGTTTATCCCGCTGCGCAACTCTAACTTACTTGAAACAACCTTAAATCTTTAAATATCTAACATTTGGATTTCTACCGTACCATATCTGATATAGGGTCTTAGAAATAGCTTTTGATGGAACTATGTATTCACCTGTTAGTGTTCCTAGAACATGCCAAGGATCTATAAGAGTGATTCGTGTGTGAATTAATCAAAGGGAGTTGCGGAATACTCACATTGATCGGATGAGATTCAAAACTTTTTCTTTGTATTTGATGAAGCTCCAAGCTTTCTAAAGTGTTTCCAACACTTGGGTGAGATTCCCTATCACCTTAATCAACTCCTTCAAGTGCTAGCTTGCTTGAATTTTGCAACAAAATTCCAAGAAATGGAGAGGGAGTGCTCGGTAATTGCATGGAGAAGAGAGAGGAATAGTTTTGGATTTTGATATTTTGTTTCTAAAACAATTACGAAAAAACATTTTCCAAAAAGTGTATATACTTATTCCAAAAGCAAAAGTCAAAGTGTGTAATACAAGTTTCCAATAAAAATCCACCAACAACTTCTATCACCAAAAAGGTGACTTATGATGTAAGTTAGTGGGCCCCACTTTAATTTCAAAATTCAAGTGGGCTTGCTCAGCACACTTCGGGCTCGGATTCGTTTAATCCGATAAACGAATTTTCCGTCGCGACGTAATTAAATCCAATTTAATTAAATAATAATGCCTCGCAAAATTATTACGAAAGTCGCTTACGAATTAATCCCAAAATAATTCGTTCGGACGAATTAAAATCCAATTTGAATTCCGCATTGAAATCCAATTTCAATTAATATATTATTTTAGCCCAATTAATTAAATAGTAAAATCTAATTTCACTAGTAAATTCATTTTGCCGATTAATTCCAAATTAATCGCGTTCTCTATTCTCGACGAATTTAATCTCAGATAAATTCTCGTCGTAATTAATCCCAGATTAATTATTTCACTGATAATTAATTCCCAGATTAATTATTGCTGTGATTAATCCCATATTAATTTTCTCTCTCGTAATTAATCCCAGATTAATTATATTCGAGTCAAATGTCATCGGTGAATCTTCGGGAAGCGACCCAAGAGATCCCTGGATATGTTGGCAGTAAATACGGTCATCGGACTATCCGAATACGTGCGTACCCGGTACCACATTCTTACCAATTTACAAGACACGGTTGGCCTCTAGCAAAGCATCGTGCCTACCTAATTCTCTAGAAATATTCTTTAAATGAATATATAATCTTTATCAGGCGTTGTATACTAAGTATTTCGTATTACGATCCAGTATCGGATGTCACATGCTAGGCCTAGGTCTGGAATTGTGTTTGCCCCGTACGAAGCATATATCGGATCATTGGCAACTAGTCTCTATAATCAGATAATCATGACCTAGTCATATTATCCCGATGACTGCAGTACTTAAGAGTACTAGTTCCGTATCCTACGTGATCATCATCTCCATATGACTGAAGTGATACTTCCATCTTGAAATCACACCCAATACACTACGATTCTCAGTATATCCAGAAGAGGCATACAGAGAACTTGTTAAAGCCCCGGATGATCAAAACCAAAGTGTACTGATTGTCGCAAGTATTAACGATGCAAGTCTCAGGTTAAAACCAAATACACCTACCCTGATTCGGATTCCCATAGACACATATTCATACTACCAATGGGATTCCGAGGGGTCTATCCAGAGTGAAGCTGTTCCCATACCATCAGTAAACAGAACTTCCTATCACACTTGCATAAGTATCCAATACTTAAATATATAAGAACTATGCCGTTAAGCTTCCATAACGTGCATAAGTGCAATACTAGCCTATTCCGCATTATCGATGTCCAGTCTTGATAATACTACGACTAGGGATATTTAATAATTAAACCTTTCGTGGATTAATACTGTCTCATATCTTATTAATCTGGTACTAATCATATACACTTTTATCTTTTATATATTCAAGTAATCTAATTACAAAATGATAAAAGAGCAATTTCCTTTGTCACATAGTTAATTTTGTACAAGAACACCATGTTCTTTACAAAATAGTGATGCTATGGGTCATAATTGTCCAACAATCTCCCACTTGGCCTATAGCCAATCACTCAAGTGTCTAACACATGAACTATGTATGGGTCGCTCATGCTTATGCTGAGATATCGCTTTCGTCAGCGGATTTACAAGGTTATCATCTGATGCGATTTATTCGATCATCACATCGCCACGATGTATGATCTCACGAATAAGATAAAACCGTCGAAGTACATACTTGGATCGTTGATTAGACCATAATTCTTCAGCCTGTGCTGTAGCCTAGCTCAGCTGCTAACATAACTACTCCTAATCTAATTAGAAATTTTATAGATCTAAAATGCTTCTTCTGCTGCCTCAGCTGCAGCAATATAATCCGCTTTTAATCAATCAGAAACAGTATCTTGCTTGGAATTTTTCCAGCTCATTGTTCCGTTGTTCAAATAAAATATGTACCCTGATTGCGACTCAAAGTCGTCTTTATCGGTTTGGAAACTTGCATCGGTGATCCCAGTCACCTCAAGTTCTCAATCTCCATAAATTAAGAAAACATCCTTAGTTCGTCTAAGATACTCAAGGATGTTCTTTACATCAATCCAGTGACCATCACCTGGATCGGCCTGATTGTGACTCAATATGTTCAAAGCATATGAGACACCAGGTTGTGTACATGTTTTTCACAGTACGAGCTCTTAGAGAGTGCCAACAACTTTTAGATCTATCCCAGTAGATCCTTATTCCTAGAATAAAGGTTGCTTCTCCCAAGTATTTCATGGAGAATTTTAATGAAAGCCAAGCTTTCACCGATTTTAGTATAGGAATGTTATTTCCAAGAAATAATACATCATCAATAAATAGGACATCGAATGTCAGTGCGCTCTCACTAACCTTCTTATATACACAAGAATCATCTTCATTTTTGAATGAAACCATATACCATTATGATCTCATCAAAACGTTGGTTTCAAGAACGCAATGCTTGCTTCAATCCACAAATGGATCGATTTAACTTGCAAACCTTGTTTGCATGTTTTGGCATGATAAAACCGTCAGGGTGTTGTATAAAACATCCTCCAAAAGGTTTCCGTTAAGGAAAGCGGTTTTGACTTCTAGCTACCATATTTCATAAACGAAATATGTAGCATTAGCAAGCGTTATCCGAATGGATTTAATTATGGCATCTGGTAAAAGGTTTCATCTTAATTGACACCATGTTGATGACAATACCCTTTCATTATAAGCCTAGCTTTGTACGTTTGTATGTTGCCATCCATGTTTGTCTTCACCATGAAGACTCATTTGCTACCAATAGGCACAATGCCTTCTGGTACATCAACCAGTGTCCAAAATTGGTTGATATACATGGAATCCATTTCGGACTTCATGGCACTTTGCCATAAACCGGAGTCGATACCTTGTATCGTTTCCTCATACGTAGTCCGTTCGTCTTCCTCAATAAGATTGACATCTACATGAGGTGAGATCAGAAACCCATACCTCTTAGGTTGTTTCCTGACTCTCTCTGACCTACGCGGTTCTTGTGTATTAGAAGATTGTGGTACATATTCATCCTTGATGAACTGTTCGTGTTCCGTTAAGGGATCGGTGCCAGGAACAGTATTACTCCGATTTTCATCGAGTTCTACTTTCCTCCCACTTACCACTGCATTTAGGTATTCCTCTTAGGAAAACCGCATGGAGAGCAACAAATATCTTTGTTCTCTTGTGAGTTGTGGAACTAGTTTCCTTAGGATAACCAATTACAAATGAGCACTTATCTAATTTGGGTTGTAGTTTGGTATCATCCAAACATATGCCCAACATTCACAAATCTTCAGGAATGAGAAACCCGGTTTCTTTCCTGTCCATATTTCATATGGAGTCTGTCCAACAGACTTTGACGAAACCTTATTCAAAATAAGTATATCACTGTTCAATTTGTATCTCGTGAAGGAAATTGGTAGCTCAGTGCGACTCATTATTAACCTTACCATGTCCAACAAAGTTCGGTTTTTTCGTTCGGACACACCACTTAATTAAGGTGTTCCGGGTGGAGTCCACTATGAAAGAATATCATACTCTTTCAAGTAATCTTCAAACTCATTGCTTAAGTATTCTACACTACGGTCCAACCGTAATATTTTTAATACTTTTACCGGTCTGTTTTTCTACTTCGTGTCGAAACTTTTTGATTATATCAAAAGTTTTTGACTTGTGTGTCATAAGATACACATAACCATAACGTGATGCAACATCCGTAACGGTTACGAAGTATTCATAACCACCTCTAGCCTAGCTAGACATGAGCCCACATACGCCACCATGAACGAGAGCTAATAGTTCGGTGGCACGTACACCCTTACCGCTAAAAGGGTTTTTAGGCACTTTGCCCAATAAACAAGATTCGCAGACGTCATATGAACTAGGATCAAATCCGTCCAAGTATCCATTCTTCTAAAGAGTGGATATACGAGTCTTGTTAATGTGTCCCAGACAATAATGCCACAAATAAGTCTCATATGATTTACTCTGTTTGAGCTTTTATTTTTCATGTTATATGTTTGAGATTCATTTATATTCGAAATATAAATACTGTTATGCACATCTAATGTGTATATCTCAATATCATCTTTATAAAAAAAACACCCAGTGTTATGGAACATAAAGGTATTCCGCAATGGGTTAAACAATATATGGAGATAATGTTTCTAGTCAAACTAGGTACATTATAACAGTTTCCTTATTTAAGTACATACCCAAATGGCAGTTCCAAAACTTAGGTTCCCGCAGCCAAAACAGCGACTCTCGTCCCGTTTCTGACTCGCATGTCGATCTCATCTGAGGCCAGTGTCCTACTAATCAGCAGATCCCGCACATCAGCACATAGGTATGTACAACATCCAGTATCAAAAATCTAATTTTTTTAAAACCAGTAGTGGACACATTTATTACAATAACAAACATACCTGAAGTCAGAGCCTTGCTCGCCTTCACTTCCTCCATGTCTGCCTTGTCCATACGGTAGCCACGCTTCCAGTGACCCCGTTTGCCACAGTTTAGGCAGACATCGTGGGATATGTCATTTGTCTTCCCAGAAGACTGTGACGATTTTGCCTTTGCCCTTTTTTTTCACACCCCCAGAAGCCTTAGGCCAAGACTTGGCCTTCTGGGATGTCGAAGTAAGATGCGCCTTGCACTTCTTGCCCTTTTGGAAGATCTGGCTCTGCCTCCTTGAGCATAGCCATTAACTCTCCAAGAGTTTTCTCTTGGTTCATGATGAACCCGCACCAGCATTCGGGCATAGACTGTAAGGTCAAATCTTTGGAAATCTCAGCCTCATAGGTAATGCCCAGCTAACCTAGTTGTTCGACGTCAGTAATCATCTGTGACACTTAGTGCTCGACAGATGTACCCTCTGACATGCACGAGCGAAAGAGCTTCTTTTACAATTCATACGTCTAAGATCTATGAAGATCCTTTAATTTCAACATCATGGTATAAGGATCTAATCCTTAGTTCTGACGATGAAATTAAGGAGTCATTGTGGCAAGCATGATGGATTGAGCACTAAAATTATCATCACGATGAGTCTCCCAAATATCATGCTCTACTATTTGCTCAACTCCGGGCTCAAGCCTGAGAGGTTTCTCTATGACATAGAGTAACTTCTCAGCTCCCAGGACTATACTGAGATTCATTTCCCAATCTGGAAAATTAGAGCCGTTAAAGACATTTTCACCCAGGATTATGTCCTTTGACGTTAATCTTTCCAGCCATCTTGATTGCTATAGTACAACTATCCAATCAATGATTTTGGGTACACTCAAAATGTAATGATTACTATAGTCCAACTATATAATCAACTACAAGTGCAGTAGTGTGTGTTGTACAGTCTAACTGTTCAAAGAAAGCAATATTCAATATTAGTCCAACTAATATATTTATAACAAAGATAAATTAAAATAAAAGAGCGCGTATTGGCAAGTATTTAAACAAAATTACAAATTTAATACTTGCCTCCCATATTTTTCGGCGAGCCTCTAAACCTCTGTGGAGTACTCGGGAAACCTAATTTCCTAGTGGGCTAGGATCCCGTTAAATAACACACAACCTTGACTTTGGCCAACAATTTGTATGAAACTTAACTAGGTAGATCTCTAAGATCAATTGGATCTCATCCAATTCCTAGATCCAGTATGTGGACCTCCAAGTCCGAAACATATATCCAATATATGTAAATATATCCAATATATTTCCTAACATTTTCCTCTAAATCAACTAAGCCTTGGCTTTGGCTCAACAAACTTAATGATTTCAGTTAAACGGGACCCATTGACAGTGGGAAAGCTTCGTAATCCACGTCGATGGACTAGAAGTGACCTTGACTTTGCCCAACAAATCACAACCGCCCAAGACATGCGATATAGAACAAAGCTTTCATGGTTCAAACACATCCACGATGGACATTGATCTTGACTTTGGCCAACAAACCAATGCCAATCTTGGATCTTGAGAGAGAACCACTCAATGGAAGGAAAAACGCTTAATATTTGATGAGGGTTTTTTGCGTAATTGGCAACCAATTTATTATCTTTGATTAGGTCTCATCATACACCCTTAAGCATGCATTCTAAAAGCATAATAAGGCGTGAAATAAATTAATAATGATATGCGGATGGATATATAAAACAATTTGTTCCTAGAACAAATCTCTCCATTTCCTCTCTCTCGCTAGCACTATTCATACTTCTACCCAATTACATAACACTAAAAGAAACCTAATTTGCATTGAGGGGAATTGGTGAGAGGAGAAATACAAAGAGAATAGAGATAATAGGCTGGACACGCAGGTCCAATTTAAATAAATTCTAAATTTATTACAACAATTTCCAAAATTGCCTTCACCATTCTAATATCCATTTGATATACATTTTTCATACAATACATCCAAGTGTTCACACATAGCATGTTATTCAATCAATCTAATCCAATTAATTAATCTTTGAATTAATGACCATCAAATATTCAAACAACGATTTGATTTGCGCGAGTCCAACTCGTTTAAGAATAAATACTCAAAGTACGTATTCTTGAATTATATCAAACTACAATTTTAAATCCAATTTATATTGTATTCAATACTAATTCTAATTTAATTCCAAATTAAATAATTACATTTATTTATGTGCCTTTTAGACTAAGATTCTAAATTCAATCTTAATGGGTCTCAAAGGCCCAATTAACATCCAATGTCAATTTAATTAAAGTCCAATGGACTTTTAATTAATGGCCAATATGGATCAAACCCAAATGCCAAGGCCCAATAAGGAATCACCATTTGCCCAAAATCAATTTTGGCCCATTGGGCCCAATTAAATTATTAAAGGCCCAATTGTCATATTTGGACTTTATGGAAATGGTTTTAGGCCCAATTGGATCCAACCCAATTGTCCAAAACCAAACTTGGCCCAACCAAGCCCATTAAGCCCAATTACAACAAAATTAGCCCAATCCAATTTTAAAGACTAATTTAATTAATTTAACATTCCAAATATCACATTAATTTTAATTAAAGTGTAATTACCATAATCAATCAATTAATCTAATGTTTCCAAAATACTAATTAATCCAATTAATCATGCTTAATTGTCCAATTCATGTCCAACATAAATTGAAGCAAAAACAATTCTATAACATGCTTCACTCATGGCAATTAACATGAAATTAACATCCAATTTTGATTTCAATCCAATTAAACCAACAATTAATATACATTTCATGCCAACAATACATCCAATTGTCTAATTTACAAAAATTACCATGAGCAATTAAGGGTTCAAGTTTTGGCCAAGGGTAAAGAATTGGGGATTTTTGATCCAATCAATTTTTCTCAATTCTATTGATGCAAAAATCCAATTCATCATCATTCAACCACAACCAAACAACCAATTTAGGAAAACCAAGCTCCAAGCAAAAAAATCCCAAATAAAGTCCATAAACCCTAAATCCAAATCAAGCTTAGATCTCGCTCTGATACCATTGTTAGTGTTCCTAGAAGATGCCAAGGATCTCTAAGAGTGATTCGTGTGTGAATTAATCAAAGGGAGTTGCGGAATACTCATATTGATAGGATGAGATTCAAAACTTTTTCTTTGTATTAGATGAAGCTCCAAGCTTTCTAAAGTGTTTCCAACACTTGGGTGAGTTTCCCTATCACCTTAATCAACTCCTTCAAGTGCTAGATTGCTTGCATTTTGCAACACAATTCCAAGAAATGGAGAGGGAGTGCTCGGAAATTGCATGGAGAAGAGAGAGGAATAGTTTTGGTTTTTGATATTTTGTTTCTAAAACAATTACCAAAAAACATTTTCCAAAAAGTTTATATACTTATTCCAAAAGCAAAAGTCAGAGTGTGTAATACAAGTTTCCAACAAAAATCCACCAACAACTTCTATCACCAAATAGGTGACTTATGATGTAAGTTGGTGGGCCCCACTTTAAATTCAAAATTCAAGTGGGCTTGCTCAACACACTTCGGGCTCAGATTCAATTAATCTGATTAAACGAATTTTCCGTCGCGACATAATTAAATCCAATTTAATTAAATAATAATGCCTCTCAAAATTATTACGAAAGTCGCTTACGAATTAATCCCAAAATAATTCGTTCGGACGAATTAAAATCCAATTTGAATTCCGCATTGAAATCCAATTTCAATTAATATATTTAATATATTATTTTAGCCCAATTAATTAAATAGTAAAATCAAATTTCACTAGTAAATTCATTTTGCCGATTCATTCCAAATTAATCGCGTTCTCTCTTCTCGACGAATTTAATCCAAGATAAATTCTCGACGCAATTAATCCCGGATTAATTATTTCTCTGATAATTAATTCCCAGATTAATTATTACTGTGATTAATCCCAGATTAATTTTCTCTCTCGTAATTAATCCCAGATTAATTCTATTCGAGTCAAATGTCATCGGTGAATCTTGGGAAGCGACCCAAGAGATCCCTGGATATGTTGGCAGTAAATACGGTCATCGGACTATCCGAATACGTGCGTACCCAGTACCACATTCTTACCAATTTACAAGACACGGTTGGCCTCTAGCAAAGCATCGTGCCTACCCAATTCTCTAGAAATATTCTTTAAATGAATATATAATCTTTATCAGGCGTTTTATACTAAGTATTTCGTATTACGATCCAGTATCGGATGTCACATGCTAGGCCTAGGGCTGGAATTGTGTCTGCCCCGTACGAAGCATATATCGGATCACTGGCAACTAGTCTCTATAATCGGATAATCATGACCTATTCATATTATCCTGATGACTGCAGTACTTAATAGTACTAGTTCCGTATCCTACGTGATCATCATCTCTATATGACTGAAGTGATACTTCAATCTTGACATCACACCCAATACACTATGATTCTCAGTATACCCAGAAGAGGCGTACACAGAACCTGTTAAAGCCCCGAACGACCAAAACCAAAGCGTACTGATTGTCACAAGTATTAGCGATACAAGTCTCAGGTTAAGATGAAATACACCTACCCTGATTCGGATTCCCATAGACACATAGTCATACTACCAATGGGATTCTGAGGGGTCTATCCAGAGCGAAGCTGTTCCCGTACCATCGGCAACCAGAACCTCCTATCACACTTGCATAAGTATACAATACTTAAATATATGAGAACTATGTCGTTAAGCTTCCATAACACGCACAAGTGCAATACTAGCCTATTCTGCATTATCGATGTCCAGTCTCGATAATACTACGACTAGGGATATTTAATGATTAAACCTTTCATGGATTAATATTGTCTCATATCTTATTAATCTGGTACTAATTATATGGACTTTTATCATTTATATATTCAAGTAATCTAATTACAAAATGATAAAAGAGCAATTTCCTTTGTCACATAGTTAATTTTGTACAAGAACACCATGTTCTTAACAAAATAGTGATGTTATGGGTCATAATTGTCCTACATCACCACCTCGTTCTGATCGAAGGCACTTGATGAATTTACCGGTTTATTTTTGTACTTCATTTGAGAATATGTTGAACTTTTCAAAAATTTCTAATTTATGTCTCATCATATAGACATATACAAATCGTGACTAATCATCCGTGAAAGTCACAAAATATATAAAACCATCATGAACGATATGATTTAATAGACCAAAAACACCACTATATACTAGCTCTAATAAATCATCGGCATGGTGTCCAACACTGAGAAATTGGGCCTTTATCATTTTTCCTAGGATACATGACTGATCGATGAAATCACACACGTCGCAAGCGCACGTATCGCTCAAGTTGTATAAAAATATCGATCCCACGAGGACTTAATTTCTTTTATTGTTATTAATTATTAATTCTATTTATTTACAGGTATCTAATTAAAGGGAGAAAAGAATGATTGCTTGATTGGTTGGTTGGATGTAGATTTGCTAAATAAATAAATATATAAAACACAAAAGAAAATACTAAGGAAATAAACAAAAGACACAAATATCTAAGGTTATGATTCCACACAATATTATTCTAATGATAAATTGATTCTCTTATATATGTATAATAAATCAGTTTGCTAAATTGGAACACGAAGATATGCAAAAGCCTCTTCCGATGGTCAGATGTAAACACCCAAAATAATCCAATTAATCACATTCCTATGTTAACCAAGTTATCTGAATTCATTAATTTCAAGTTCCAATTATGGCTACCCCCGCTCAACAAGTATATTCCTATCCTGTAAGGAAATCTACCTAAGAAACTTTTACCCCAAAGTGAGATCGTGAGCTATTGAATCTAAGGCTGAAACCTAAAATCTCTTTTCCAGGTTCATTTTAAGTTTACCACATCAATCTTATTGGTGATCAGGCAACAAAAAACATTAAGCTTAAGATTCAATAAACAAACCAAATCATTAAACATAATATAATTAAATCAATTATTAAGCTTATGAATATTGCGTTTCATCACTTCCCTAGAATAAAAATAAAATGCGGGGTTAGGGGATCCACCTTTAATATTTCAAATGTAGAAATCTCACTTTATTATAATATAGAAATTGTCAGTGTTAACCAATTAAGTGAAACCATCCATAAAGGCGGTGTTATTATTTGTCCATAAACCAGCCATACAGGCGGTAATCACCTGTCACCTAAAGATCGACCATATAGGCGGTGTCGCAGTATGTCAAATAAATAAAACCAGCCATCAAGGCGGTTTCAACTTTAATCCATATTATTAAATTATAATTTCCATATTATAAATTAAGTGATATTAATCTACCTTATCATATTAAAGGTTTTACCCTTCCCGCAGTGGAAATTAACTACTAAACATAAAAGAAAGTAAAAACACAACAAACTATTATTACTACTAAATATAAAAATAAAATACATTACAAAACTACTAAATAAAACATACAAGATAAATCCTTAATTCTTTTTCAAGAAACCAAGGAAAGTATGAAATTTACAAATGAAATGGCTTTGTATTTATAAGCAAAAGTTAGCCTTCACCAATTTCTCCACAAATTTCTCCACCAAACATGGCACCAAACATGACAAAAAATATGGCACAAAATCCTCCACCAAACATGCAAGCATGTTTGGTGGAAGTTTGACAATTTTCATTTTTTTACTTTATTATATTATATTTTTTTATTTTGAAAATGACTTTAATAATTACACATAACACACTTATGGACGTTTTATCTATTTCAATCATGAAAACTTCAGAATTCGAAATTATTATGAACTTAAAATTTGTAAATCTTTGAGTCTTCTTTAATCTGGAACTTGAATCACCTCAATCTGATATCGGAGTAGAAAGTTATAGCCAAAATATAAAAATTATGCAAAGTTGAAATTTCCGAAATTGTACCTCGTTAGAACGCCATTTCAAGTTTCCAACCTATAAAATCCAAATGTCAAGTCCATTTTTTACCCTTATTTGTTCCATATTTCATCCTGATTGATTTCATTGTGTCCCGAATTTATTTTATCTGTAAAATAAATTAAAACACATCAAAATGTTCATAAAACTAGAGAAACTATACAAAATATTAAGTAAAATGGTCGGTAAATATTGATATATTTTCTGCTCATCACACCCCCAACCTAATATTTTGCTAGTCCTCGAGCAAAACAAACAAAACAAAATGTAATAAATAACTTTAAAATAAATTTAAACTAAGTCACTTTCGTAGGGATTACGGTTGCATTTAGCGTATGCAACAAGCCTTTAAACCCCTAGGTGTCCCTAGTGGACGAGTTGTAGTCTCGTGAGGGCTTACAGCAACGATACCTATAAACGTCAATCAAATGTAAAATCAAACATACAAAACAAGTTAGTGACTAAACATGTGAAAATCTTATCCAAGTTAAGAATTGTTTTCTTTTTTTTTCTGAATTACCAAATAAGTAAATTCTCTGATTATTTTTACCATTCTCCATATACATAACCAACAAGGTATTAATCAAATCATTGTGCCCACAATATTCATAAGTGTAGTTGAAAAGAGAGTAATATTTTTGTCCTTGATGAGCGGAAAATATATCAATATTTACTGCCCCTTTTACTTAATATTTTGTTTAGTTTCTCGGGTTTGATGAACATTTTGATGTGTTTTAGTTTATTTTGCAGATAAAATAATATTGGGACACAATGAAATCATTTAGGACGAAATGTGGGTCAAATAAGGGCAAATATTGACTTGACATATTAATTTTGGAGATTGGAAACTTGAAATGGCGTTTTAACGAAGTGCAGTTTTGGAAATTCCAGTTTTACGCATCTGTCGTATTTTGGGCATAACCTTTTACTCTGATATCGGATTGAGCTAATTCAAGTTCCAGATTAAAGAAGACTCAAAGATCTACAACATTTAAAGACAAAATAATTTCGAATTCTGAAGATTTCATGCCCGAAATTGATGAACCATCCAGAATGTGTTTTATGTAATTATTAAAGTAATTTTCAATCATTTTCAAAGCAAAAAATAAATTAATAATAAATAATAAAAATAAATTATCAAATCACCACCAAACATGATAAGCAATTAGTGGAGCAATTAATAATGGATTTGGTGGACCAATTAGTGGAGCAATTAATAATGGATTTGGTGGATGATTTGATGGAGGCAAAATTTTGCCAATAAATACCAAGTCATTTCATTTGTAAATTCATATTTTTTTCGAAGGAATTCCTTAAGAATACTAAGAAGATTGTATATTGTTTGTTTATTTACAGCTTTCAGTAATTAATTTCCGCTTTCGCAATTTCTTTTCTTTACTTTTCAGTTTTTACTTTCCACAATTTACTTTTACGCATAGTACTTTTCTTTCTTTAATTTTCAGTTTTTACTTTTCAGTAATGAGGAGGTAACTCCCTTTTGCTGGGGTAAAAGGTAAAATTTTATTACTAATATTTAGATTAATCTCCCTTAATTATAATAATATAAACTAGTTAAAACCTGACTTAACAGGATACCGCCATATTGGTCGATTGGTAATTATTTAAATTGGTTTTAACCTGACTAAACTGGATACCGCCTGATTGGTCGGTTGGTAATTATTTATTAATTTGACTTAATCTGGATACCGCCTATATGGCTGGTTGGTAATTATCATGCAAAGTTAATATATTATATTAAGGGAGATATCTAAAATAGAAGTAATAAAAGTGGTTACTTTTACCTCAACATTTTCTTTTATTGTACTTTTACTTTATTTACTTTTCAGCAATTTACTTTCAGCATTTACTTTTCAACAATTTACTTTCAGCATTTACTTTTCAGTAATTTACTTTCAGCATCAGCATTTTACTTTCAGCATTTAATTTTCAGTATTTAATTTCAGCTTACTTTCCGTCATTTACTTTTCAGCAATTTACTTTCAGCATTTTACTTTATGTCTTTATTTTATTTAAGTTTTTACTAGCCATAGTTATGTGTCGTAACTAAGTTAGTTATCTGGGGTTGTGATGAATTCTAATATCACCGGTTTATAAGGGGTTATTTTATAGTTTGGGTAATTTAAAGGTTTACTTATAAAGTCTTAAGCTTAATGCGTCTTGTTAATTGGCCACTAATAAGATTAATCTGGTAAATCTAAAATAAACTTGACAAAGGAATTTTAGGTTTCAGCCTTAGACTTAATAGCCCACGATCTTCCTTGAGGACAGAAAACCCTTTAATAAATTTCCTTACAGGATAGACATATACCTGACGGGCGGGGGTATCCATAATTGGAACTTAAACTTAATGAATCCAGGTAATTTGGTTGACATATACATATAGTTCAATTGGGTTAAACTGGGTATTTGCGTCTGACCATCGACAAAGGCTTTCGCATAATTTCGTGTTCCAGGTTAGTAAACCGATATATTATACAAACATGAAATAACCACTTCATCTTTAAAATGATATTGGAAGATTCACAACCATAGATAGTTTCCTAATATTGAATTTTCTTAAACCTACTTTCGTGCAATTTTATTTACTGGTTTTTAAATTTACAATCATCACCATTTCAAATCAATCAATCAACCTGTTAGATACTAGTAATCATTTGACCTCATAAAATTAATAGATTAGGTATTAAGTCCTCGTGGGATTGATACTTTTTTATACTACTTGAACGATACGTGCGCTTGCGTTATATGCGTGTGTAAGCACCGGTTAAGTTTTTGGCGCCATTGCCGGGGAACTTATTTATCTTTCACTATTAGTTTTGGGTTAGATACGTTACTTGTATCTAATTTCTTTTTACTTATTGTTTTTATTTTCTTGTGTTTCAGGTTGTCAGAAACTACATGAGACGAACCAGAAGTTTGAACTCTGACCGCTTGACCTAGAAATTGAAAGAACCATCAGACAGTTGAGAAATGAAAGGCGAGAAGGCCAATAAGCAATCATTAACATGGAGCCTGAACCTTTGGAAGTTGCACCACCAATACCCATTCGAGATAGAACTATTCCGGTGGTCGACAACTTCATTTCCTGTATTGTACTTCCTCATTTACCACAAAATGCGTGTGACATCAAAACACGCATTCAGATGATTCAGCAGTCAGTACAGTTTAGGGGGAATGCAACTGAACATCCTTATGCCCACATCAGCAACTTCCTGGAAGTTTGCGGTACTTTCAATTACAACCGAGCAGCTGAAAAAGCAATGAGACTGCGGGTTTTTCCATATTCCCTGAAATACAGAGCTAAAGCTTGGCTACATTCGTTACCAGCAGGTTCCATCACAACTTGGAACACTCTAGCCACCAAATTCCTTGCAAAGTACTTTCCACCAGCCAGAACTGCAAAGTTGAGGATTGACATCACATCCTTTGTGCAACAAGATTCAGAATCCCTTTGCAAAGCTTGGGAAAGATTCAAAGATTTACTCCGGAAATGTCCTCATCATGAGATCACAAAGTGGCTACAAGTCCAAACCTTCTACAATGGACTTTCTGGAATAATGAGAACCACAATTGATGCTGCTGCTGGAAGAGCTTTGATGGAAAAAGGAGAAGATCAGGCCTGAGACTTAATTGAAGAAATGGCCAACAAGAATTCTCTATGGCCAACAGAAAGGAGCAGGATCCAAAGAATTAAATGAATTTATGAAGTTGGAGCCAACACAGAATTGAATTCCAAGCTGGATCAGATTTGCAAAAATCTGGAAACTCTTAACATGAAGGTTAATGGTGGATCCACAAGTTTACCATTTGGAGGAGCACCTGAGTCAGAATCTTTCAACCAACATAAAGAAACGGTGAATTATGTCAACAATTTCAACAGACAGATGAACAATCCATATTCAAACACCTACAACCCAGGGTGGAGGAATCATCCCAATTTCACATGGAGCAACAATTCCGGGCAAATGAACAACCCACCACCCGGATTCCAACAACAGAACAAAGGCCAGGAGCAGGCAAATGAATCAGGAATAACAGAAGTTTTGATCCACTTGAAAAAGATAGAAGCAAAACACGACTCTCAAGCAGCAAGATATGATGCTATGTTTCAATCCCAAGCAGCATTAATTCAAAGTCAATCAGCTTCTATTAAAGCACTGGAGAATCAAATTGGACAACTGGCCAATGTTCAGAGTTACAGACCGCCAGGTAACCTTCCTAGCAACACTGAACCAAATCCGAGGAACATAGGGAAGGAGCAGTGTCATGCCATCATGTTAAAAAGCGGTACTGAAATCAACAAAGATGTTGGAGCCAAAACAACTGCTGAGGAAGTTAAAAAAGAAACAAAGCAACAGATGGAGGAAAAAGAAGCAAAGGAAAAAGAACAAATCACTCAACCTCCAACTTTTCCTCAGCGTCTTCAGAAGAATAAACTGGACAAGCAGTTTGCTAATTTCCTAGAGGTGTTCAAAAATCTGTACATCAACATTCCATTTGCAGAAGCCTTGGTACAAATGCCCAGCTATGTCAAATTCATGAAATACATTCCTTCATGAAAACGAAGATTGGGAGACTACGAGACAGCAGCATTGACGGAAGAATGCAGTGCCATCATTCAGAGGAAACTTCCCCGAAGTTGAAAGATCCTAGCATTTTCACCATTCCATGCATCATAGGAGAACATGACTTCGGTAAGGCTCTGTGTGATCCAGGTGCGAGTGTTAACTTGATGCCTTTTTCTATTTTCAGGAAATTGTAGATTGGAGAAACAATGCCAACTTCAGTCTCTCTAAAACTTGCTGATAGAACTCTCGTATTTCCAAGAGGCGTAGTTGAGGATGTGCTGGTCAAGGTTGACAAATTCATTTTCCCATCAGATTTTATTGTCCTTGATATGGAGGATGACGCAGACATGCCAATCATCCTTGGGAGACCATTCTTGGCTACATGTCGAACCATTATTGATGTACAAAAATGAGAATTAACCATGAGGGAACATGACCAAGAAGTAACATCTAATGTTTTCAAGGCCATGAATTTCCCAAATGATGAAAAGAATGAGGAATGTTTTAGACTTGATATGATACATAGTATCATTCAGAACTCTGATGAAAGGCAAAGTTCTACTGACAAACTTAAAGCATGTCAATTGCCTGTGGAGCCTGAAGATAAAGTGCCATGCGTACTGAAGAAGCCTATTCTTGCACTACAAGCAACAGAAGAGAAAAAGTTCCACCAGCTCAACGAATTGGAGAATTTCACATATAGCTTTTTGATGATGCCAAATTGTACAAGGAAAAGGCAAGGAAAAGACATGATGACAAGTTAGTGCGCATACAATTGGAACCAGGGCAGAAGGTACTGTTAAACAAATCAAGGATGAAATTCTTCCCATGGAAGCCAAAATCACGGTGATCAGGTCCATTTGTGATCACCAAGGTTTTACCGGATAGAGCCGTTGAGATACATGATCCTCACTCCAACAAAACTTTCAAGGTTAAAAACAGGCGTGTTAAGCACTACTGGGGAGAATCATTTGAGCGACAAAAAGAAAGTGTCACACTTTCAGATCCAGTCTAACGTTCGAGAAGTCACGTCTAGCTGTCGACGTTAAACTTAGCGCTCGCAGGGAGGCAACCCATGCAATTTGTGTATAATTTGTAATTTCGTGTGATTTCATTTGGGGTGTTTAGTTTTTGCAGGTTAAGTCATTTTAGGATGGAAGAAGTTCTCACAAATATTCACAAGCAATTTCCTTCTCTCCCTCAAAAATCTCTGATGAAAGTTTACAAAGCTCGTTTGGAACGGATGAGACGACTGATGATCAACGGTATTCCTACTGACATTCGTTGGATTATTGAAGCACGGGTCCGATTGGCATGTGAGTATTCTGATTCCTGTAATTCTTATTTGCCTGGATTTAGAATAAGCACATATGCAAAGAAACGTAGAGCTAAACAAATGGGTGTTTGTGACAAATGTGCACGCTGGAATTGTAATACTCGTTGTCATTCTTTAGGAATGATGTCTGATAATCGCGAAGATAAAATTAAATTCATTAGGGATGGCTTGAGTAAAGATAAAATTAAATTCATTAGGGATGGCTTGAGTAAGGAATCTGTAGATAATATATCTTCGACTCTTGAGACGCATCCCAATGGATATGTTCATATAGCCATTCGTAAATTACACACAATTCAAAAAGAAAGACAACAGTTAAGTCTTGGGAATCTGACTCAAAAAGACCATGTTTGCCAATTTATAAGAAAATTGGATGGGAAGCTTGTCCCTGACGCATAGACATCAATCAAGCCGCTAATTTTCTTGTACATATTATATATCTTTGTCTTTTCCTAATAATTGTAATTTATTTTGTTTATTTCTTTTATTTTCTCCGACATGATCCAGACCTTTTTTACTATCACGATTTATTTTATTGTTAACTAATAATTGTCATTTGGCAGGTACTAGTGCTATTATTTTACTCACCCTTTTCAGGTGTTATAAATTCAACTCATCATTGCACTTTTGAAGATATCCAGAGTAAAACATGGAAGCCACTTCAAGAAAACGAGTTGAAAACATCTGTGTGTTTTGCGGTACTAGTGTTGGTGTTAAGCCACAATACGTAGAAGCAGCCCAAGAATTGGGTCAAGTCTTAGCTGCAAGGAATATGCACTTAGTATATGGCGGAGGCAATCTTGGACTTATGGGGATCGTTACAAAAGCTGTACAGGAAGGAGGCAGTCAAGTTTTGGGAATCATTCCAAAACCCTTTGGCGGAGGAAAATCTTATTAGACCATCAAACAGAGAAGAACTGATCGTGCCAGGTATGTATGAACGACTGGTAGAAATGATTAACTGTGCTGATGCTTTTATTGCTTTGCTAGGTGGTTTGGGTACATTGGAGGAAATTTTTACAGTGTTATCTTGGGCGAACCTGGACATACACCAGAAACTGCTTGGATCGTATAACGTTGAAGGATTTTATGATTTTCTTTGTGTGTTTCTTGATGATGCCCGGAGAAATGGGTTCATGTCAAAACCTTTAAAAGAACTCCTCTTCACTGCCAGAACTGCTCCGGATCTAATTGACCAAATCATAGCCTATGAACCACAAATTGACCCTATCCTTTCAAAGATAAATTGGTCCGAGGACGATCGTGGTAAGAGGCGTCAGAAAATTTGGATCATAACCTTTAACTTTTCATTTAGATGTAGAATTTCAGCTAACCAAGTACGGTTTCTAAACTCTTCTTCTACTGTTTAAGACATTGGGGACAATGTCTCATTTAGGTTTAGGGGAGGAGAATAGTTAAATTGTATCTATATTTATTATTATTTTTAGTTTTGTATTTCAAAATTTTCGAAAATTACAAAAAAAATTGAAATTTTTTCAAAAATTACAAAAACATTTTGCGTTTTGTGTTTTTATTTTGACTAAAGAGGTGAAATTGGTAAGAGATAGCTGAGTAAGGAGTTTCCACTCCTGAGACGTATCTCAAACCTAATTCGGAACAAATTAATTTTTGTTTATTTCCTTTTGAATTATTTAATTTGTGAATTCTCCATAATACTACTAAAAATGGATCTTCATATGCTCAGTTAGCAGATATTATCAACATGTATAGTAACATACGACATTAGCTATAATTGAAAATTTTGTAATATTCAGTACACTAGTTTAATTGGAGGAAGCATCTCAAAAAGTGATGGAGTAAAAAAAAAACGTCTGAGATCCGAGTTATTAAGTCTGTATAGGTGTTTTAACACCTAGTGTCCTAAAGCCAACTGGTTTGGGATTCACTGGCCCAAAGCTCGCTACATGGATCAAAGATGCTACAAAAATATATATATATCTGAAGTCTGAGTAATTAAGTCTGTATGGGTGTCTTAACACCTGGTGCCTTAAAGCCAACTGATTTGGGAGCCACCGACCCAACACTCACTACAAAGATGGAAGATATTGTATATAAATAAATAAAAATCAAAATTCAAAGAAGAAAAATCAGAAAAATTATTCCATTGCTGCAAAAAGGTGTGAATTCTGATAAAACTTTAGGACACAAATATTACCCTCTTATCAACTGCACTTGTGACTGTTGTGGGAAAGAATGAGTTCATTAATATTTTGTCGGCTATTCATATGGAGAATGGTAAATATAATCGGAGAATTTACTTATTCAGTAATTTAGAAAGAAATAAAACAACTAGTAACTTGGAGTAGAAGTTTCACATGATTAGTCACTAACTTCTTTATTCTCTTTTCTCTTGTCTTTTTGCTTTTGTGTGCATTAGTTTTATTATCTTTTTACTTTTGTAAAATGTTTGTGGGTATCGTTGCTGTAAGCCCTCACGAGACTATAACTCGTCCACTAGGGACACCTAGGGGTTTAAAGGCTTGTTGCATTGCTAAATGCAACCGTGATCCCTACGAAAGTGGCTTAGTTGAATTTTAATTGTTTCTTGTATTTTATTTTTTTTTTTTGCTCGAGGACTAGCAAAATGTTAGATTTAGGGGTGTGATGAGCGGAAAATATATCATTTTTACCACCCCTTTTACTTAATATTTTGTTTAGTTTCTCGGGTTTGCTGAACGTTTTGAAGTGTTTTAGTTTATTTTGCAGATAAAATAATATTGGGACACAATGAAATCATTTAGGATGAAATGTGGGTCAAATAAGTGCAAAACTTGGACTTGACATATTAATTTTGGAGATTGGAAACTTGGAAGGGCGTTTTAAGGAAGTGCAATTTTGAAAATTCCAGTTCTACGCATCTGTCGTATTGTGGGCATAACTCTTTACTCGGGTATCGGATTGAGCTAATTCAAGTGCCAGATTAAAGAATACTCAAAGATCTACAACTGTTAAAGACAAAATAATATCGAAATCGGAAGATTGCATGCCCGAAATTGATGAACCATCCAGAAGTATGTTGTGTGTAATTATTAAAGTCATTTTCAAAGCAAAAAATAAATTAATAATAAATAATAAAAAAATTATCAAATCACCCACCAACATGATAAAAAATTAGTGGAGCAATTAATAATGGATTTGGTGGAGCAATTAGTGGATCAATTAATAATGGATTTGGTGGATGATTTGATGGAGGCAATATTTTTCCTATAAATATCAAGCCATTTCATTTGTAAATTCATACTTTCTTCTAAGAATTCCTTAAGAATACTAAGAAGATTGTATCTTATTTGTTTATTTACAGCTTTCAGTAATTAATTTCCGTTTTCGCAATTTCTTTTCTTTACTTTTCAGTTTTTACTTTCCGCAATTTACTTTTACGCACAGTACTTTTCTTTCTTTAATTTTCAGTTTTTACTTTTCAGTAATGAGGAGGTAACTCCCCTTTGCTGGGGTAAAAGGTAAAACTTTTATTACTAATATTTAGATTAATCTCCCTTAATTATAATATATAAACTAGTTAAAACCCGACTTAACAAGGATACCGCCATATTGGTCGATTGGTAATTATTTAAATTGGTTTTAACCTGACTAAACTGGATACCGCCTGATTGGTCAGTTGGTAATTTTATTAATTTGACTTAATCTGGATACCGCCTATATGGCTGGTTGGTAATTATCATGCAAATTTAATATATTATATTAAGGGAGATATCTAAAATAGAAGTAATAAAAGTGGATCCTTTTACCTCATCATTTTCTTTTATTGTACTTTTACTTTATTTACTTCAGCAATTTACTTTCAGCATTTACTTTTCAGCAATTTCAGCAATTTTCTTTCAGCATTTACTTTTCAGTAATTTACTTTCAGCATTTACTTTTCAGCATTTAATTTTCAGTATTTAATTTCAGCATTTACTTTCCGTCATTTACTTTTCAGCAATTTACTTTCAGCATTTTACTTTATGTCTTTTATTTTATTTAAGTTTTTACTTGCCCTAGTTATGTGTCTTAACTAAGTTAGTTATCTGGGGTTGTGATGAATTCTAATATCACCGGTTTATAAAGGGTTATTTTATAGTTTGGGTAATTTAAAGGTTTACTTATAAAGTCTTAAGCTTAATGCGTCTTGTTAATTGGCCACTAATAAGATTAATCTGGTAAATCTAAAATAAACTTGACAAAGGAATTTTAGGTTTCAGCCTTAGACTTAATAGCCCACGATCTTCCTTGAGAATAGATAACCCTTTAATAGATTTCCTTACAGGATAGACATATACCTGAAGGGCGGGGGTAGCCATAATTGGAACTTAAACTTAATGAATCCAGGTAATTTGATTGACATAGACATATAGTTCAATTGGGTAAACTGGGTATTTGCGTCTGACCATCGACAAAGCTTTCGTATAATTTCGTGTTCCAGGTTAGTAAACCGATATATTATACAAAAATATGAAATAACCACTTCATCTTTAAAATGATATTGGAAATTCACAACCATAGATAGTTTCCTAATATTGAATTTTCTTAAACCTACTTTCGTGTAATTTTATTTACTTGTTTTTAAATTTAAAATCATCAACATTTCAAATCAATCAATCAACCTGTTAGATACTGGTAATCATTTGACCTCATAAAATTAATAGATTAGGTATTAAGTCCTCGTTGGATTGATACTTTTTATACTACTTGAACGATACGTGCGCTTGCGTTATATGTGTGTGTAAGCACCAGTCAAAATTTTGGCGCCGTTGCCGGGGAACTTATTTATCTTTCACTATTAGTTTTGGGGTTAGATACCTTACTTGTATCTAATTTATTTTTACTTATTATTTTTATTTTCTTGTGTTTCAGGTTCTCAGAAACTACATGAGACGAACCAGAAGTTTGAACTCCGACCGCTTGACCCAGAAATTGAAAGAACCATCAGACAGTTGAGAAAGGAAAGGCGAGAAGGCCAAGAAGCAATCATTAACATGGAGCCTGAACCATTGGAAGTTGCACCACCAATACCCATTCGAGATAGAACTATTCTGGTGGTCGACAGCTTCATTTCCTGTATTGTACTTCCTCCTTTACCACCAAATGCCTGTGACATCAAAACATGCATTCAGATGATTCAGAAGGCAGTACAGTTTGGGGGGAATGCAACTGAAGATCCTTATGCCCACATCAGCAACTTCCTGGAAGTTTGCGGTACTTTCAATTACAACCGAGCAGCTGAAGAAGCAATGAGACTGCGGGTTTTTCCATATTCCCTGAAAGACAGAGCTAAAGCTTGGCTACATTCGTTACCAGCAGGTTCCATCACAACTTGGAACACTTTAGCCACCAAATTCCTTGCAAAGTACTTTCCACCAGCCAGAACTACAAAGTTGAGGAATGACATCACATCCTTCGTGCAACAAGATTCAGAATCACTTTGCAAAGCTTGGGAAAGATTCAAAGATTTACTCCGGAAATATCCTCATCATGAGATCGCAAAGTGGCTACAAGTCCAAACCTTCTACAATTGACTTTCTGGAATAATAAGAACCACAATTGATGCTGCTGCTGGAGGAGCTTTGATGGCAAAAGGAGAAGATCAGGCCTGAGACTTAATTGAAGAAATAGCCAACAACAATTCTTTATGGCCAACAGAAAGGAGCATGATCCAAAGAATTACATGAATTTATGAAGTTGGAGCCAACACAGAATTGAATTCCAAGCTGGATCAGATTTGCAAAAATCTGGAAACTCTTAACATGAAGTTAATGGTGGATCCACAAGTTTACCATTTGGAGGAGCACTTGAGTCAGAATCTTTCAACCAACATAAGGAAAAGGTGAATTATGTCAACAATTTCAACAGACAGATGAACAATCCATATTCGAACACCTACAACCCAGGGTGGAGGAATCATCCTAATTTCGTATGGAGCAACAATTTAGGGCAAATGAACAACCCACACCCGGATTCCAACAACAGAACAAAGGCCAGGAGCAGGCAAATGAATCAGGAATAACAGAAGTGTGATCCACTTGAAAAAGATAGAAGCAAAACACGACTCTCAAGCAGCAAGATATGATGCTATGTTTCAATCCCAAGCAGCATTAGTTCAAAGTCAATCAGCTTCTATTAAAGCACTAGAGAATCAAATTGGACAACTGGCCAATGCTCAGAGTTACAGACCGCCAGGTAACCTTCCTAGCAACACTGAACCAAATCCGAGGAACATAGGGAATGAGCAGTGTCATGCCATCGTGTTAAAAATCGGTACTGAAATCAACAAAGATGTTGGAGCCAAAACAACTGCTGAAGAAGTTAAAAAAGAAACAAAGCAACAGATGGAGGAAAAAGAAGTGAAGGAAAAAAGAACAGATCACTCCACCTCTAACTTTTCCTCAGCGTCTTCAGAAGAATAAACTGGACAAGCAGTTTGCTCATTTCCTGGAGGTGTTCAGAAAGCTGTACATCAACATTCCATTTGCAGAAGCCTTGGTACAAATGCCTAGCTATGTCAAATTCATGAAAGACATTCTTTCATGAAAACGAAGATTGGGAGACTACGAGACAGTAACATTGACGGAAGAATGCAGTGCCATCATTCAGAGGAAACTTCCCCCAAAGTTGAAAGATCCTGGCAGTTTCACCATTCCATGCATCATATGAGAACATGACTTCGGTAAGGCTCTGTGTGATCTAGGTGCGAGTGTTAAGTTGATGCCTTTTTCTATTTTCAGGAAATTGCAGATTGGAGAAACAATAAATGCCAACTTCAAGCAACGGAAGAGAAAAATTTCCACGAGCTCAACGAATTGGAGGAATTTCACATACAGCCTTTTGATGATGTCAAATTGTACAAGGAAAAGGCAAGGAAAAGACATGATGAAAAGTTAGTGCGCATATAATTGGAACCAGGGCAGAAGGTACTGTTAAACAAATCAAGGGTGAAATTCTTCCCATGGAAGCCAAATCACGGTGATCAGGTCCATTTGTGATCACCAAGGTTTTACCGGACAGAGCCGTTGAGATACATGATCCTCACTCCAACAAAACTTTCAAGGTTAAAAACAGGCGTGTTAAGCACTACTGGGGAGAATCATTTGAGCGATAAAAAGAAAGTGTCACACTTTCAGATCCAGTCTAACGTTCGAGAAGTCACGTCTAGCTATCGACGTTAAACTTAGCGCTCGCAGGGAGGCAACCCATGCAATTTGTGTATAATTGTAATTTCGTGTGATTTCATTTGGGGTGTTTAGTTTTTACAGGTTAAGTCATTTTAGGATGGAAGAAGTTCTCGCAAATATTCACAAGCAATTTCCTTCTCTCTCTCAAAAATCTCTGATTAAAGTTTACAAAGCTCGTTTGGAACGGATGAGACGACTGATGATTAAAGGTATTCATACTGACATTCATTGGATTATTGAAGCACGGGTCCGATTGGCAGGTGAGTATTCTGATTCCTGTAATTCTTATTTGCCTGGATTTGGAAGAAGCACCTATGCAAAGAAACGTAGAGCTAAACAAATGTGTGTTTGTGACAAATGTGCACGCTGGAATTGCAATACTCGTTGTCGTTCTTTAGGAATGGTGTCTGATAATCGCAAAGATAAAATTAAATTCATTAGGGATGGCTTGAGTAAGGAGTCTGTAGATAATATATCTTCGACTCTTGAGATGCATCCCAATGGATATGTTCATATAGCTATTCGAAAATTACATACACAATTTCAAAAAGAAAGACAACAGTTAAGTCTTGGGAATCTGACTCAAAAAGACCATGTTTGCCAATTTATAAGAAAATTGGATGGGAAACTTGTCCCTGACGCATAGACGTCAATCAAGCCGCTAATTTTCTTGTACATATTATATCTCTTTGTCTATTCCTAATAATTGTAATTTATTTTGTTGTTTTCTTTTATTTTCTCCGACAGGATCCAGACCTTTTTGACTATCACGATTTATTTTACTGTTAACTAATAATTGTCATTTGGCAGATACTAGTGCTATTATTTTACTCACCCTTTTCAGGTGTTATAAATTCAACTCATCATTGCTATTTTGAAGATATCCTGAGTAAAACATGGAAGCCACTTCAAGAAGACGAGTTGAAAACATATGTGAGTTTTGCGGACTAGTGTTGGTGTTAAGCCACAATACGTAGAAGCAGCACAAGAATTGGGTCAAGTCTTAGCTGCAAGGAATATGCACTTAGTATATGGCGGAGGCAATCTTGGACTTATGGGGATCGTTTCAAAAGCTGTACAGGAAGGAGGCAGTCAAGTTTGGGGAATCATTCCAAAACCCTTTGGTGGAGGAAAATCTTATTAGACCATCAAACGGAGAAGAACTGATCGTGCAAGGTATGTATGAACGACTGGTAGAAATGATTAACCGTGCTGATGCTTTTATTGCTTTGCCAGGTGGTTTGGGTACATTGTAGGAAATATTTACAGTGTTATCTTGGGCGAACCTGAACATACACCAGAAACCGCTTGGATTGTATAACGTTGAAGGATTTTATGATTTTCTTTGTGTGTTTCTTGATGATGCCCGAAGAAATGGGTTCGTGTCAAAAACTTTAAAAGAACTCCTCTTCACTGCCAGAACTGCTCTGGATCTAATTGACCAAATCATAGCCTATGAACCACAAATTGACACTATCCTTTCAAAGATAAATTGGTCCGAGGACGATCGTGGTAAGAGGCTTCAGATTAATTTGGATCATAACCTTTAACTTTTCATTTAGATGTAGAATTTCAGCTAACCAGGTACGGTTTTCTAAACTCTTCTTCTACTGTTTAAGACATTGGGGACAATGTCTCACTTAGGTTTAGGGGAGGAGAATAATTAAATTGTATCTTATTTTTATTATTTTATTTTTAGTCCAAAATTTTTCGAAAAATACAAAAAAAATTGAAATTTTTTCAAAAATTACAAAAATATTTTGCGTTTTTGTGTTTTTTATTTTGACTAAAGAGGTAAAATTGGTAAGAGATAGCTGAGTAAGGAGTTTCCAATCCTTAGACGTATCTCAAACCTAATTCGGAACAAGTTAATTTTTGTTTATTTCGTTTTGATTTATTTAATTTGTGAATTCTCAATAATACTGACTAAAATGGATCTCCATATGCTCAGTTAGCAGATATTATCAACATGCATAGTAACATATGGACATGAGCTATAATTGAAAATTTTGTAATATTCAGTGCTCTAGTTTAATTGGAGGAAGCATCTCAAAAAGTGATGGAGTAAAAAAAAAACGTCTGAGATCCGAGTTATTAAGTCTGTAGGGGTTTTTTAACACCTAGTGCCCTAAAGCCAACTGGTTTGGGAGTCTCTGGCCCAAAGCTCGCTACATGGATCAAAGATGCTGCAAAAATATATATATCTGAAGTCTGAGTAATTAAGTCCGTAGGGGTGTCTTAACACCTGGTGCCTTAAAGCCAACTGGTTTGGGAGCCACCGACCCAACACTCGCTACATAGATGGAAGATATTGTATATAAATAAATAAAAAATCAAATTCAAAGAAGAAAAATCAGAAAAATTATTTCATTGCTGCAAAAAGGTGTGAATTCTGATAAAACTTTAGGACAAAAATATTACTCTCTTATCAACTGCACTTGTGACTGTTGTGGGAAAAAATGAGTTGATTAATAATTTGTCGGCTGTTCATATGGAGAATGGTAA
The DNA here is from genome assembly GCA_019454045.1 of Zanthoxylum bungeanum. Classification (NCBI taxonomy): domain Eukaryota; kingdom Viridiplantae; phylum Streptophyta; class Magnoliopsida; order Sapindales; family Rutaceae; genus Zanthoxylum; species Zanthoxylum bungeanum. The sequence goes on from SKCR01044372.1 coordinate 33,304, forward strand.
ATATAATCGGAGAATTTACTTATTCAGTAATTTAGAAAGAAATAAAACAACTAGTAACTTGGAGTAGAAGTTTCACATGATTAGTCACTAACTTCTTTATTCTATTTTCTCTTGTCTTTTTGCTTTTGTGTGCATTAGTTTTATTATCTTTTTACTTTTGTAAAATGTTTGTGGGTATCGTTGCTGTAAGCCCTCACGAGACTATAACTCATCCACTAGGGACACCTAGGGGTTTAAAGGCTTGTTGCATATGCTAAATGCAACCGTGATCCCTACGAAAGTGGCTTAGTTTAATTTTAATTGTTTCTTGTATTTTATTTTTGTTGTTTTGCTCGAGGACTAGCAAAATGTTAGATTTGTGGGTGTGATGAGCGGAAAATATATCATTATTTACCGCCCATTTTACTTAATATTTTGTTAGTTTCTCGGGTTTGATGAACGTTTTGATGTGTTATAGTTTATTTTACAGATAAAATAATATTGGGAAACAATGAAATCATTTAGGATGAAATGTGGGTCAAATAAGTGCAAAAATTGGACTTGACATATTAATTTTGGAATTGGAAACTTGAAAGGGCGTTTTAACGAAGTGAAGTTTTGGAAATTCCAGTTTTGCGCATCTGTCGTATTTTGGGCATAACTCTTTACTCGGATATCAGATTGAGCTAATTTAAGTTCCATATTAAAGAAGACTCAAAGCTCTACAACGTTTTAAGGCAAAATAATTTCGAATGCTGAAGATTTAATGCCCGAAATTGATGAACCATCCAAAAGTGTGTTGTGTGTAATTATTAAAGTCATTTTCAATCATTTTCAAAGTAAAAAATAAATTAATAAATAAATAATAAAAATTATCAAATCACAACCAAAATCCCAGTTTTGCGCAACAATCGAAGAAGTTGCGGAATACTCACATCGATCGGTTGAGCGACGCGGAGACAACAAAAAAATCACTTTCTGTCCATCTACTGGTCACGGCAGTGAACTGTGCGCAGCTCACTGGTTTGCCTTCGCGGATCAACTTCGTGAAGCTCCAAGCTTCGTTGAACGGTTCCCGGCTCATGGGTGGACTTCCCTATCACCTTCGCATGTCTCGTAAGTGTGCTAGCACTTGAGATTTTGCCACAAAATCCCACTCTAGCTTCCCTTCTTGCTCGGTATTTTCACAAAATGCAGTGAAGAAAATAACCCACTGGTTTGGGCGTGAAGAGTAGAGAGAAATGGAGAGAGAGAATGTGTTTGGTTTGAGAAATTTGTGTATCTTATACACTAATATTAATTTCACATTCATTTCATTTGCATTTGCCTTTCAAAAAGTCAAATAATGATGGCACCAACCACTTCCATCACTCAATCCATCAAGTTGTCAAGTCACATCACTCAAAGTCACTAATGATTTGACGCTTGATGCGACTAGCGATTTGATGCTTGATTTGACTTGCGTGCCGCACTCGAATTAGAAATGCGAATGCGCTCGCAAATAATCTCGGGCTCGGGTTCGCTAATTCCAAATTAACGAATTTTCTGTTGCGTCGTAATTAAATGATTATGCCTAGCGAAATCACTATTCACGTCGCTAACGAATTAATTCTAAATTAACTCGTTCGCCAGAATTAAAATCTAATTTTAATTTCGCGTCGAAATCCAATTTCGTTTAATATATCAAATATACTAATTAATCGATTAATTCCAAATTAACCGTTATCTCTCTTTAATTGATATTTTATCCTAGATAAAAATATCTCCACAATTAAACCCAGATTAATTTTCTCTCTCTTCTAATTAATCCCAAATTAATTTAGAGTGTGACTTATACGTCATCGGTGAATCTTTGGGAAGCGACCCATGAGATCCCCGGATATGTTGGCAGTAAATTCGGTCGTCAGACTATCCAAACACGTAAGTACCTCGTCTACGTTTATACTGATTTACAAGACAAGGTTGGCCTCTAGCAAAGCGCCATGCCTTCCCAATTCTCCGGAAATATCCTTACAGGAATAAATGATCTATATCATGCGTAGTATACGTAGTATTGCGTATTTCTGTCCAGTAGTAATGATCACGTGCTAGGCCTGGGGCTTGAATTGTGTCTGCCCCGTACAAAGCACATGTCGGATGTCTGGTAACTAGTCTCTATAATCGGATAAACATGACCTTGTCCTTTTATCCAGATAGCTACAACATTTAAGAGAACCAGTCCCGTATCCTACGTGACCATCATCTCCACATGACTGGGGTGATACTTCCGTCTTGACATCACACCCAACACACTACGATTCTCAATATACCTAGTATTGGCGTACACAGAACCTGTTAAAGCCCTGGACGACCGCAACCAAAGTATATTGATTGTCGCAAGTATTAGCGGTGCAAGTCTCAGGTTAAGACCAAATACACCTACCCTGATTTCAGACTTCCATAGACACATAATCATACTACCAATGGAATTCTGAGGGGGTCTATCCAGAGCGAAGCTGTTTCTCGTACCATCGGTGAAACACAACCTCCTATTACACTTGCATGAGTATCCTATACCCAAATATATGAGAACTATGTCGTTGTGCCCTCACAACGCGCACAAGTGTAATACTAGTCTTTTACGTATTTATCAATGTCCAATCTCGATAATACTCTGACTAGGGATATTTAATGATTTATCCTTCATGGACTGATACTGTCTCATATCATTCTCCATCCAGGAACAAATCATAGGGACCTCCTATCATTTATACATCTAGGTGATCTAATCACAAATGATAAGAGTGCAATCTCCTTTGTCACATAGTTAATTTGTACAACAACACCATGATCTGTACAAATAGTGATGATATGGGTCATAATTGTCCAACAATCTCCCACTTGGCCTATAGCCACTCACTCGAGTGCTTGACACCCGAACTATATACGGTTGGCTCAAACTGCTGAGAAAAGGATTTCGTCAGCGGATTTGCATGATTATCATCTGATACGATTTATTCGATCATCACATCGCCATGATGTATGATCTGAACGGATCAGATGAATATCGAAGTATCTATCTTGGTCGTTGATGAGACCATTAATTCTTTAGCCTGTGCTGACGCATAGCTCAGCAGCTAACAGAACTATATCTAATCTAATTAGATTTATTATCGACCCAGAAGGCTTCTATTGCCGCCTCAGCTGCAGCAATTAACCCGCATTTGTTGTTTATTCGGTAACAGTATCTTGCTTGGAATATTTCCAGCTTACTGTACCGTTATTCAAACTGTATAGTACCGTTTCCGACTTTTAGTCGTCTTATCGGTTTAGGAAACTTGCTATAGTGATCCCAGTCACTTCAAGTTCTCCATCTCCATAGTATAAGACATCATCCTTAGTTCTCTAAGATACTAAGTATGTTCTTAACTTCAATCCAGTGACTATCACTGGGTTGGCCTGTTTGTGAATCCAAATGCTCAAAGCGTATGAGACACCAGGTCGCTTACATTTTTCAATGTACGATTCCACAAAGATTTTTCGAAAGCCAAGCTTTCGCCCATAGTTATTATGGGAATATCATTTCCAAGAAATGACATATTATCATTATTTATATGACAGCCACTGTCAGTGCGCTCCCACTAACCTCCTTATATACACAAGAATCATTTCGTTTTGAATTAAATCATAAACTATTATGATTACATCAAAACGATAATTCCAAGAACCTAATGCTTGCTTCAATCCAAACATGGATCGAATAACCTACAAACCTTGTTTGCTAGTTTTGTACGACAAAACCGACAGGATGTTTTAAACATCCTCCAAAAGGTTTCCTTTTCAGGAAAGCGATTTTCCCGTAAAGCTGTCATATTTCATTAATGAAACACGCAGCTTTAGCAGGCATTATCAAATGGATTTACCGTGGCAACAGGTAAAAGGTTGAATCATAATCAACACAATGTTGATAACAATACCTTTCCGCTACAAGCCTAGCTTAGTACGTTGGTATGTTGCCATCCATGTACGTCTTCCTTGAAGACTTATAAAGTACCAGTAGGCACAATGCCTCACGATACATCAACTAGTATCCAAACATAGTTGATATACATGGATCCATTTCGGATTATATGGAACTTTGCCATAATAGGGAGTCGATACCTTGTATCACTTCCTCATACGTAGTCAGTTGGTATACCTCAATAAGATTAACATCTTTATGAGGTGAGATCAGAAACCCATACCCCAGGTTGTTTTCTGACTTTCTCCGACCTACGCGGTTCTTGTGTATTCGAAGATTAATGGTAATAGTTTCATCCTTGATGAACTATTTGTGTTCCATTAGGATTCGGTCCTTGAACAGTATTACTCCGATTTTCATCGAGTTTTACTATTCTCCCACTTGTCACTGCATATCGGTATTCCTCTTAGGAAAACCGCATGGTGAGCAACAATCTAATTGTTCTGTGGTGAGATGTATAAGTACAATACTTATGCTATCCCTAGGATAACCTACAATTGGCAAATATCCCATTTGGGTTTTAGTTTGGTATCATCCAAACACATGCCTAGTATACCCAAATTAATAGGAATGAGAAACCCAGTTTCTTTTCCGTTCATATCTAATATGAAATCTGTCAAACAGATTATTATGAAACCTTATTCAAAATAAGTTCTTACACTGTTTATGCATATCTGTTGAAGGAAATTGTAGCTCAGAGCGACTCATGATTAACCTTATCATGTCCAACAAAATTCGGTTACTCAGTTCGGACACGAGTCCTCATAGAAAGAATGCTATACTCTTTCAAGTATATAAGAAACTTATTGCTTAAGTATTTTCCATTACGGTCTTACCGTGACGTTATAATACTATAGCCGATCTGTTTGTCTATTTCGTGTCGAAACTTTAAAGTTTCCGATTTGTGTTCTTCAAAAGAAACACATAACCATGACGCGATGCCACATCCGTAAGGTCACAAAATATTCATATCCACATCTAGCCTAGCTAGACATGGGCCCACTTGCTTCACTATGAACTAGGGCTAACAGATCAGTGGCATTTACACTTTTACCAAGTAAATAGTGTTTTAGGCACTTTGCCCAATAAACTAGATTCGTAGACTTTATTTGATTGGAATCAAATCAGTCCTAGTACCCACTCTTCGAAAGTGTGGATATACGAGTCTTGTTTAATTGTGTCCCAGACAACAATGCCACAATTAGTTTCTTCTGATCAAATCAGTTTGAGCTATTTGTTTGTCATGTTATATATTTGAGACTTATTTATATTCAAAATATAAATATTGTTATTCACATCTAATGTGTTTATCTCAATATCATCCTTATATAATAAAACACTTTAGTGTTCTAAAATATAAAGGTTCACCCGCAGCGGGTTAAACACTGATACAAAGATAATGTATCTAGTCAAACTAGTTACATTATAACAGTTTCCTAATTTAGGTACACACCCAAAGGTAGTTCCTAAACTTAGGTATCTATGGTTAAAACAGCAACTTTCGTCCCGCTTCCAATTCGCAGATAAATCTCGATTGAAGTCAGTATCCTGTTCAAAACAGATTATGAACATCAATATGTATCTATGTCACACTAAGTATCTAAAATCCAATTTTAATACTAGTAGTGAATATAATGTTGACAAACATATTTGAAGTCAGAGCCTTGCTCGTTCTTCAATTCCTTCATGTCTGCTTTGTCCAAACGGCAGTCACGCATCCGCGATCCCATTTGCCACATTTAGGCAGACATTTTGGGATATGTCATTTATCTTCCTAGAAGATTATAATGATTTTGCCTTTGCCTGTTTCAACACTCCAGCAGCCTATGGCCAAGCCTTGGCCTTCTAGAATATCGAAGTAAAGTGCGCCTTGCGCTACTTGCCTAATTGCAAAGTTTGACTTTATCTCCTTGAGAATAGTCATTAACTCTCCAAGAGTTATTTATTGCAATTTAGTACTTCTAAAATCTAAGTATAGATTCTTTGAAGATCCTTCAATTTCATTATCATACTTTAAGGATCTAATCCTTAGTTCTGATTCAGAAATTAAGGAGTATACTACGGTAAGTATAATGGATTAAGCACTAAAGTTATCATCACATAATCTTCCAAAGATTATGCTCTACTGTTTGCTTAACTCCGGGCTTAGGCATAATACGTTATTTTATCAAATAAAGTAACTTATTATTTTCCAGGACCATTGTAGGCATTGCATTTTTGCATACCGAACCCGATGAGGAGTCTCGTAAGGAGGCACTACCTTTAAGTCGTGGAAGTCGCGGAAAACGGTCGTCGGAAAGGAGAAGTCAAGAATTGACATGTTATTGGTTTTGATTCGCTAAGTTCGCTCGGAGTTCGCTTGTTGAATCTTCGTTTCAAGGTATATCTTTGGCCGAAATTGCCGCAAACCACTCTAAACCCTAAACCTTTTGCCACCGTAAGCCATGCAAATCCATTCAATTCATCCACCTTTCCTTTATTTTCCAAATCATTAAATATTCCCTCCATTTTCTACTTCCCCCACCTCCCACCTCACTTCCCACCTTTCCAACAAGTCAACAAAACCTAAGCACCTCACCTTCCCCTCACCCATTTTTAAAACAAAACCCCACCTATTAAATAATTTCCTCCACCAACGTGAACAACTCAACTAATTCAACAAAACCAATTAATAACACCACTCTTTTCACATTAAATATTGTCCCCCTAATAAATTATATCTCCAACCTTCCAACCCTCCACCGAATAGCATTTAATTGCCTCATTCCCCACTCTCCATTATAAAATGGAAACAAACCACACTTGCACCCCTAGCTTGAGGAATCCACGTGAAACCCTTCCCCATTCTTATCAAGAGCCACTCACCCTCCATTCAAAACAACACCATGCACAGTCTAATCAAATAAACCCTCACTTCAGCCCCTCATCTTCACGCTTCTACCATCTCACGACAGCTAGCCAATTTCACGTACCAAAACTGCCCACAAAGCTAAACTCACGTGAAGCCCTTCATCACTTCCAAATTAGCCCTTGTCTTCAAGCAACTCACTGCTTCCATTCAGGCCCGTGCAGACTGCCTCATTTAGCCTTCAATCTTCACGCCAAAACTGCCATCCTTCACTACCTAATTCACGCCCAAACAAACACCTCTATTTTAGCCCCATAATTCACCCCAAACTCCCCCATTATAGACCTGAATCTCACGCCTATTTTAGCCTCTGAAGTGCGCCTAAACGGCCCTCATTTCAGCCTTGGAAGTGTGCCAATATAGCCTTCCAGACCAGCCCCTGAAACACATAAGATACCCCAGCAAATCAGCCCCCCCTGAAACACATAAAAAACCAACCATAAACTACCGTGAAAACACCCAAACCATCGAAGAAACTGCAACTCATCACCCCTTCACTTTGTCCCACATTGGTTAGGAAACTGCCTACCTTAATTGCCTTCAATTCCCACGCACAAAGCCAAGCCCAAACTGCTAGCAATTCACGTCCCTGTGACGCCCACAGCTCCCTCCATTTAAACCCACATCGCCTGGGAAACTACTCCCATTTGCCCACGCCAAAGCCTCACGCCAATAAGCTCCATTCTGCCTCCCAAAGTCACGCTAACACAGCCCTCCATTTCAGCCTATAACTCACGCAAGTACTCATCCAGACCAGCCCTCAAACACGCCTAAAACTGCCTATTACAACAAAAAATAACCCTCTGAAAACCGCCCAGCATTACCGCAAATACTGTCCCAGTAAACTACCTCTGCAACAACCCTTGTACATCACCGCAAGAATGCACAAAACAGTAGCTAAAACAACTAGAACGGTGGCCTGAGAGACAGCAGCAACACAGCAGTAACACAGCAGCAAAGCGGAGGGAAAACAGCGAGCAAATCAGCAGGACAACGAAGGAAAAGAGGAACCAGCGAACCAGAAAAGTTGTGGGACATTAACCCTTCTGACGGCCATGAAACATGCTTCCAAAAGACGACGCAAAAAGGTTAGACCTGAGGGCATACGATACTTATCTTCTTCGCATGAATTAATAATTTAGAAAGCATGTTAGTTATGATATTTAAGTATGCATGAATAGTTGGTTGTATTTGAGCATGATTTAATTGTTTAGTATGATATTTATTTTCTTATACATGATTAGGATGTTTAGTATGCTATAGTTTTATGCATGGCTAGTTGGTTGTTTGAGCATGATTTAATTGTTTAGTATGATATTTATTTTCTTATGCATGATTAGGATGTTTAGCATGTTATAGTTTTATACATTACTAGTTGGTTGTGTTTGAGCATGAATGAATTAGTTTAGCATGTTATCTATGGTACTTTGCATGAATACAATATGCCAATGAAGTTGTATGTTCGTCGCTCCTTTGATGTACTTCCAAGCATGCACTCTTAGATGTGAAATGTATGTAAATTTAGGTGTAAGTTTCATCTTGAATATGTGAATTTAGAAGCATGATATCCTTTAAATAAATGTTACTTAAACTTGATTAAATTATTACGTAAATCCTTTCATTACGAGTGACACAAGTAAGGGACCGTTCCGAACCCAACGGTTTGAGGTCTTCCCTTGCGAGGGGTGAGTGCGGCCTTAAATCTCATTTTCCCGGTTCACACCGGGTGGCGACTCCATTATTCTCCGGTTTAGTCCCCCGTGGCTACTCCGTACTCCCCACTAGTGCCGCGAGCCTAGAACAGCATGCGTCGTCCAGTTTCTGTGTCTACAGTCTGGCGACTCCACTGGGGATAGAGAATCGGCCCCAAAAATATTGTCTTGTAATGTTTGGATTTATGTTTTAATTGACCGTGTCTATAGTGGATAAAAGCAAGGGTTTAAATCAAAGGCATTTTTGAGGCTAGGTAATGGTTGGGTGTCTTCCTTCACTCACTACCTTTCTAGAAGGAAAAGCTGTGAAGGCACCTAGATGGCCATCTACTCGTAGCCTATTGTGATGGACTAATTTGGAGGACTCGTTGTTTATTCCTGACACCAAGCGATAAGAGCCTAAGGGGCTTGGGTATTTAAGTGAGCCTCGCTCCACCTTCCCTCTGGGGAATCTACAACGAGAAATCCATTTGACAGTCCGTCACACACCATAGCTCATTGGCACGTACCTTAGTGTATAAAAAAGGGTGTGCTCACTTGGTCGCTCGAACCCTTGAGTGGGGAGACCTAGTTGTGAGCCATCCTTCGCCAGTGAGAGCCTTGTCTATATACTCTTGCTAAACCACCCATAGACCGGGTTGGCTAAAGTAACAATTATTTCTTTGAGTATGTGCTTATGGGCCATTTCCATTTGGAGGCGGTTGGACCTTTTATCAGAAATGCGAACTTGCTGGGCCATTTAAACTGGGGCGAGTTCGTATCTTATGACTATTAGGCCCAAAGCTTCTAAAATGTCAATGGGCCATTTTGTAGAAATTATCATGTCATGTTTGCATCATCTTTCTTCTATGCTTGTGTTTGGGAACATTGTCGTTTGGATCCACTTGGTCCATTTGTCATGGGATATGGGCTTGTTGGGCCATTTAGACAAGAACGTATTTCATGACTATTGGGCAAAGGCTTCTAAGTGATTAATGAGCCGCTTTGTGATTGTGTTCGGAACGTTACTATTTGGATTTAGTCGGGCTCTTTGCCATAAGATGTGAACTCATTGGGCCACTTAAACTGGGATGGGTTCACCCCTATGACAATTAGCCCGAAAGATTCTAAAATAATAACGAACCGATTTGTTTGAGAGTTTTAATTTATTTAGTATGTTATATATATCACATACACCTCACGCATACATGCATCATGCTAACCCTTATGTTTTAAAAGACATCATAGATACCGTTTGGGTTAGAGAAGGAGCGAGGCTCATTAAAAGAACAGTAACAATCATGAGTGAATCTGGTAATGAGGTATCCCGTATGGATCAGTTAGAGAACGGTCTCGCCAAAATTGCTGAACAGTTGCAAGCCTTGACTACTGCTATGGCTGGTATGGCCGTGCCCCGTGCTGGGGGAAATTCTGAGAATGTGAGGCATGAGGAGCCTCCGAATGGGTTGGGGGATGATATCCCCGCTTTTGATGATGATATGGCAGAGTATGCAACAGGTAGAGTATCTGGGTCACAGACAGAGTTACAGAAACTTCGGGATCAGGTTGAGTCAGTTACCCGTAAGATGAGGGGTAAGAATGAAGATTTGCTGGATTATGACACACTGACCTTCGAGGAACAGTTGCCGGCACAGTTCAAGATGCCTGATATGGCTAAGTTTAACGGGAATGGGGATCCAAGGGTGCATCTCCGACAGTTTGTATCAGTTATGAGTTCAGTTGGCTTATCCCAGCGCCAAGTGCAGAAAATGTTTGGAATGTCGCTCGAGGGAGCTCCCGTGGTGTGGTACCACAGTTTGGAGAAGAAAGTGAAGGAAGATTGGAGAGAGTTGGCTGATGCTTTCCTGAAGCAGTATGTCACTGACCTAGAGATCGATCTGTCACTCCGCGATCTGGAGAATGTTAAGCAGAAATCGGAGGAAAGTTTTAAGGAGTACGTGGACCGATGGAGGGGTCAGCTGTTGAAAATGCAAACTAGGCCCTCGGAGAAGGACCAGATTAAGATGATCATCAAGGGCACCAAGCCCTTTGTTTACAGCAAGTTGAGGAGGATGACCTCCATGATTACAGACTTTCGACAGTTGAGGGAAACTGTCATGGATATTGAGGAAGAAGAGGCCGAGAATAGAAAATTCTATGGTTTGAACAGGAGGCCCATTGGGGGAACATCGGGAACAAAGCCCGTTTCTGCTGAGATTGCCGCTATCCGGAACCGGAGATTTTCCAACTTGGGAAGACCTCTGTCAAAAGTGCTAGAGAAACTGAAGAGGCAAGGGCTCTTGAAACCCTTAGAAGCCAAACCATTACCCAATCCCCTACCATCACATTATAACCTAAGCCTTTACTGTCACTTTCACCAACAAAAGGGCCATGACACTGACAATTGCGCCCGACTCCGTCATGAAATCCAAGACCTGATAGACTCCAAGAAAATACCTGACCCAGAAACAGAACAGCCTGACACACACAGAAAACCCCCTACCCAATTACCGTGCCGTACCACCACCAGCCTATATGATCAATTCTGGCCTCCCAGAAGACCTTGTCCTAAAATCCTTTCACCCTCAAGCCTTTTGCCTGGGAATCTGGGACAGTACTAGTGAAGATGAGACTGAGCAGGAAAAGAACTTTTGGCTTGATTTCTCTAGCAGTGACGAAGAAGAAGTAAGGGGAATGACGCGCAGTGGCCGTTTTTACAATGATATGGCAGAGAAGGGTAAGGAAGTCTTGACAGATGGTAGAGAAGTGATTGAGACTGCAGAAAATATTGAGGAGGATATGGTGCTAAAGCAATTGAGGAAGACTAGAGCACAAGTGAGTATCTGGGAACTGTTATGTACATCTCGGGAGCACAGGCAAGCCATGGTTGAGGCTTTGAGCAAGATTGTGGTACCAGAAGACGCCAACCCTGCAATGTTTGTTGGGTCGGTTCAGAAGGAAGCTTTGCAGATATCTTTTTCTGAGGATGAACTCCCAGCAGAAGGGAGGAATCATAACAGGCCTCTATTTATCAGGGCCGAGGTGAGGGCAAGAGAACTTCATGTGTGATGGTGGATGACGGTTCGTCCATCAATGTGTGCCCGCTGAAAATTCTGGCGAGATTGGGTATGAAAGTAACAGACCTGGACCCCTCCAGTATGACTATCAAGGCGTATGATGACAGTAAAAGGGGAGTTGAGGGTACCTTTGTGGCTACGGTCAAGGTAGGACCGATTGAAGATGAGGTTGAGTTCACAGTACTGGACATCCCGGCTACTTTCGCCTTATTGTTGGGAAGGCCTTGGTTTCACAAACTTGGAGGCGTGCCTTCCACTTTACATCAGATGATCAAGTTCCCGTATGAGGGAGAGATTGTTACTATCCGGGCTGAGATAGATAATGCCGTAGCCGCCTTGGAGATACAACCTTTCACGAGGTTTCAGGTGTCAGCTACTTTTGAGGAGTGGGTGGATCCTAGGGTGGCTAGGATTATGGAGAAAATGAAGTTTGAGCCAGGTGAAGGTTCAAAATTGCCAGATTTCAGAGGACAGACCACTCGGAAGGGTTTGGGGTACAAATCTGATGAAGAAAAGCCGAATGTCAAGAAAAAGGGCCTGAGACTGATGGAATGTTTTGTAAAAGCTTCAGGATATCAAGGAGAGCCTGAACCTGTGGAAGTTAATGGAATTGTGGTACCTGGGTTTGAGATCTTCCAGGATATGTTGGGTGAAAAGCTGACAGTCGAAGGAATTGTGAAGAAAGAAGAAGAGAAGTGGGAGGAAGAACTAATGAAGATGGAGAGCCTGACTCTGGGAGAGGATGAAAAGCCTGAGGAGAACCTGATTGCAGAGGAAGAAGTGTCTATAGATGATGAAGACATTTACCTTCCTGATTTGTTTGAATGTACTTCCGCATTATCCAATAAAGACATTTCTTTTGCTTACTTGCCTGAGTCGTTTCCATTTACTCCGCATGAATCAAGCATATTTGATATCAGTTCTGCCAGAACTACTGCATTTAACCTGGGTACGCTGGAGAACCCCAAAGTAATTCTGATTGCAAGTGAAGTTACCTCTGAAGAAAGGGAGAAATTAGAAGAAGTGTTGGTCAGATATGCCAGAGTGTTTGCTTGGTCCTATGAGGACATGCCTGGGGTAGAAGAAACATTGCCCAGCACACAATACCGACATATCCGAATATGAGGCCAGTAAAGCAGAAACTCCGACGAATGAGACCAGAATGGGCTGAGAAAGTCAGAGAAGAAGTTAAGAAACAGATAGATGTGGGGTTCCTAGAAGTAGTGAAGTATCCCGAGTGGTTGGCTAATATAGTGCCGGTACCGAAGAAAGACGGGAAGGTCAGAATGTGTGTAGACTACAGAGACCTCAACAAGGCTTGTCCGAAAGATGATTTTCCTCTGCCGCATATAGATGTCCTAGTTGATAGTGCGGCTTTATCTGCTATGTATTCATTTTAGATGGATTTTCAGGTTATAATCAGGTTCTCATGGCCGAGGAAGAAACAAACACAACTGAGTGCATTTGTTACTGAGTGAGGCACTTATTGCTACAAGGTAATGCCGTTTGGACTCAAGAATGCAGGAGCTACTTATCAGCGAATGGCCACTACACTTTTCCATGATTTGATGCACAAGGAAATTGAAGTGTATGTGGATGACATGATGGTGAAATCAGAGACAAGAGTTGGGCACATTAAGCACTGGAAAAGTTCCTTCAGAGAGTCGACAGATACAACCTGCGGCTTAATCCCAAGAAATGTGTGTTTGGGGTGACATCAGGGAAATTGCTTGGTCATACAGTGGGAATGGGCGGAATAGAGGTAGACTCCGAGAAGATCAAGGCAATCACAGAGATGCCCGCACCAAAGACAGAAAAGGAAGTCAGAGCATTCTTGGGAAAAATTCAGTACATCAGTCGGTTCATTGCCAAGTTGACATCAGTATGTGAGCCCGTTTTCAAACTGTTGAGGAAAGATCAGCCAGTGAGATGGAATGAACAATGCCAGACAGCCTTCGACAAAATCAGAGAGTACTTGGTAAAGCCTCCTGTATTGAAGCCTCCGAGACCGGGCAGACCTTTGATATTGTACTTGGCTATAGAATCAGAAGCACTGGGGGCAATGATGGTACAGGCAGATGATACAGGGGTAGAACATGCAGTTTACTATCTGAGTAAGAAGATGCTCCCGTATGAGGCTCGGTATCAAGAAGTGGAGAAGATCTGTCTTGCCGTGGTATGGGCTTCCAGAAAGTTGCGACACTATTTCCAGTCATACAAGATCCAAGTAGTAGCAAAAGAAAATCCTCTGAAATATCTTCATTCGGTGCCTTCACTAGTGGGAAAATTGGGCAGATGGTTGGTATTGCTGACAGAATTTGACATTGAGTATCTCACCTCCAAAGTGATTAAAGGGCGAGCAGTAGCAGAGTTTCTGGCATTGCAACCTGTTGATGGGGATCAGTATAAGTTTGAATTTCCAGATGAAGAGATCCAAGCAATAACAGTCCAGAGATGGAAGATGTATTTTGACGGAGCAGTGAATTACAAAGGTGCCGGAATTGGGATCGTGATAGTGACCCCCGAGGGAGAGACTTTGCCGTTGGCCAAGAGGTTGACATTCAGAGTGACTAACAACATGGCCGAGTATGAAGCATGTGCTTTTGGTTTGACGGCATTGATAGCCTTGAAGGCCGGAAGTGTGGAAGTCTACGGAGATTCTATGTTGGTGGTCCAGCAGATACGAGGAGAATGGGAATTGAAAGAAGAACGATTGAAACCTTACCTTCTTCACCTCAGAAAATTGGCGCAGGTTATCCCCGAGTGTAAGTTTCAGCACTTACCGAGAGAAGAGAATCAAATGGCTGATGCATTGGCTACACTTGCAGCAACTTGGGAAAATGCAGAAAAATTAGTGATGAGACCGTTGATACTGACAACAGCGAGTAGACCTGTTTATGAAACAGAAAAAATTCTGGAGGTTGAGGTCGACGACGGTAAACCTTGGTATTATGACATTCAGAGGTATCTGGAACATGGTGAACTCCCAGAAGGGGCAGGCAGAAAAGACAAAATAGCCATTCAGAAGTTAGCTTCCCAGTATGTGATTTTGAAAGGGGAACTGTACAAGAGGCAAGCAAACGGTATTCAGTTGAAGTGTTTGAGAAGAGAAGAA
>SKCR01044373.1:0-48105 GCA_019454045.1 Zanthoxylum bungeanum
ACACTGAGTGTTTTATTTATAAAGATGATATTGAGATATACACATTAGATGTGAATAACATTATTTATATTTCGAATATAAATGAATCTCAAACATATAACATGACAAACAAAATGCTCAAACTAAGTAACACAGATGAGACTTATCTGTGGCATTGTCGTCTGGGACGCATTAACAAGACTCGTATAGTCACACTTTGGAAGAATGGATACTTGGACAGATTTGATTCCAATTCAAATGACGTCTACGAATCTTATTTATTAGGTAAAATGCCTAAAACACCTTTTAGCGGTAAGGGTGTATGTGCCACCGAGCTGTTAGCCCTCGTTCATGGTGACGTATGTGGGCCCATGTCTAGCCAGGTGACCGGTGCTTACACACACACGTATAACGCAAGCGCACGTATCGTTCAAGTAGTATAAAAAATATCGATTCCACGAGGACTTAATACCTAATCTATTAATTTTATGAGGTCAAATGATTACTAGTATCTAACAGGTTGTTTGATTGATTTGAAATGGTGATGATTCTAAATTAAAAACAAGTAAATAAAATTGCACGAAAATAGGTTTAAGAAAATTCAATATTAGGAAACTATCTAGGGTTGTGAATCTTTCTAATATCCTTTAAAAGATGAAGCGGTTATTTCATGTTTGTGTAATAAATCGGTTTACTAACGTGGAACACTAAAT
Organism: Zanthoxylum bungeanum; assembly: GCA_019454045.1. NCBI lineage: Eukaryota > Viridiplantae > Streptophyta > Magnoliopsida > Sapindales > Rutaceae > Zanthoxylum > Zanthoxylum bungeanum. The sequence continues at coordinate 693 of SKCR01044373.1, forward strand.
TATGCGAAAGCCTCTGTCGATGGTCAGACGCAAATACCCAGTATAACCCAATTGAACCATATGTCTATGTCAACCAAATTACCTGGATTCATTAAGTTTAAGTTCCAATTATGGCTACCCCCGCCAGACAGGTATATGTCTATCCTATAAGGAAATCTATTAAAGGGTTATCTATCCTCAAGGAAGATCGTGGGCTATTAAGTTTAAGGCTGAAACCTAAAATTCATTTGTCAAGTTTATTTTAGATTTACCATATCAATCTTATTAGTGGCCAATTAACAAGACGCATTAAGCTTAAGACTTAATAAGTAAACCTTTAAATTACCCAAACTATAAAATAACCTCTTATAAACCGGTGATATTAGAATTCATCACAACCCCAGATAACTAACTTAGTTACCACACATAACTAGGGCTAGTAAAAACTTAAATAAAATAAAAGACATAAAGTAAAATGCTGAAAAGTAAATTGCTGAAAAGTAAATGACGGAAAGTAAATGCTGAAATTAAATACTGAAAATTAAATGCTGAAATGTAAGTGCTGAAAGTAAATTACTGAAAAGTAATGCGGAAAGGAAAGTAATTGCTGAAAAGTAAATTGCTGAAAAGTAAATGCTGAAAAGTAAATTGCTGAAAAGTAAATAAAGTAAAAGTACAATAAAAGAAAATGATGAGGTAAAATGATCCACTTTTATTACTTCTATTTTAGATATCTCCCTTAATATAATATATTAACTTTGCATGATAATTACCAACCAGCCATATAGGCGGTATCCAGATTTAGTCAAATTAATAATTAATTACAAACCGACCAATTAGGCGGTATCCAATTTAGTCAGGTTAAAACCAATTTAAATAATTATCAACCGACCAATATGGCGATATCCTCGTTAAGTCAGTGATTACGCCCAAAAATAACTCGCGGTTATCGCAGTATAGCTGGGGTGTCGATTCCTCCGAGAGAAGGTTACAACAGAACTAATTTACTCAAACAAAAACGTTAACGGAAACTTAATAAATAAAACGATAAAATTGATAATTAAAGTAAAGATAATAAAATAATGAAAAGATAATAAAAAATAATAGCAGAGATAAACAGCAAAGCGTCGGGAATCGCTCTTGTATCAAACTCCTATATTTAGTTATTGATTCATTTTATTACACAATTGAGGGTTTCACATCCCAAACCAACAATTGGAAGATATTCAATTCTACGCATATTAAATTCTAAAGTAATTAATGATTATTTTCTCTATGTTAACAGTACACAAAAGTCATCGTTACGAGTTATCTAACGTCGACAATATACCATCAGGCAATACTGCAGCAGAAGACCAACACGCAAAACAACTTTTTACCAGTCACAACTGAGTTCGCAAACCACACATAAAAGAAGCATGACTGGATCTATATGGGATTTGACAAAATACAATTTCTGGGCTAATAAATCGAAAGATAATAAAGAACAATAAACATCAATTTTATTAAACGATTAAAAGGTACTCGTAGGAATCAAAAACATAAATAATAAAAGTCAACACAAGAGTTCATCCCTAACTTTGCCTAAGGGATTAGTTCACCATAAAAGAAATAAAAATAGCCTGGGATTTGAGAGATATATCGCTCTGAATCATCACGGCTCCGCGTCCTGGCTTTTGGGCTCTGATTTCTCTCTGAACTCTCTGGCACTGCTCTCTCTCTCTTCGCTGCTCTCTTATTCTTCTCGGCTCTCTGTTTTGTTTTTGGTTCTTACGCACAGCATGAGCTGCTGCTTCACGCAGCCTCGGCCTCCCGTTCTTGTTCTATGCGCAGGCTTTTTATAATAAACAATAATACTCTGCCTCCTTTTGAACCCTAAAGTCCACGCCTCTCTCTTCAAGATTAATTCTCTTTTTTTACACGTGAGGCTTCCTGTTTAATCATCTCATCAAGCAGCCCTAATGCGTTTGGGGTCTTGTTATGCGCCAATAGCCTCTTTAATTTTCCACGTTGCATGGCCTTTCATTCACGTGGCTTCTCTCTTGCCTGGCCCACCAAGCTGCTTCACGCAATTTCCTTCAATTTCTTTTGTATTATTCAAGTGCATGGCTTTCCCCCACGTGGCCACTACTTTCGTTTAATTCCTACAATAATAATTAGAGAAATTAATTTAAATAATAGATATAATCAAAATTAATATAATAATAAAAATTATATAATAAAATATGAAATATATTGCTAATTACTTAACAATAAATCAGAATAAGTGATGTTTCAAAGTACATTTTCATGCACTTATCAGTCAGGTTTTAACTAGTTTATATATTATAATTAAGGGAGATTAATCTAAATATTAGTAATAAAAGTTTTACCTTTTACCCCAGCAAATGGGAGTTACCACCTCATTACTGAAAAGTAAAAACTGAAAATTAAAGAAAGAAAAGTATTGTGCGTAAAAGTAAATTGCGGAAAGTAAAAACTGAAAAGTAAAGAAAAGAAAGTGTGAAAGCGGAAATTAATTACTGAAAGCTGTAAATAAACAAACAAGATACAATCTTCTTAGTATTCTTAAGGAATTCCTTAGAAGTAAGTATTGTATGGGCCAAATTTGGTCCAAGGGTAAAATCGTCCTTTCACTTTGAACCCAACACCAGGTGAGGCCCAAAAGGATAACCCAGCCCATCAAACTCTAAAGCCTTTACCAAAAACAAAAGGACAAACCCTTTAACCGTTTCTCTCTTTTCCCCCAACAAATAATAAATCTCTCCACATGTAAAATATTCTCCCCGCCGAAAGTAGAGACAATAAGCATGTTATGGGGACCCATTTCCCATGTGCAGACCTGAGAATTATTCTTTATCCACCTATAAAATGAAGCATAATTCATGGAGTAGGGGGGGAGAACTCTCTTCACTTCTCTCTTACTAGCTTATGCTCTGACACAAGCTCTCTGAACCCCTCATTCCCATAGATACATATCACCGCCCTGACGGCCACCCAAAGAGGTCACGGTAACTTCAAACCTTGCTTTCACATCTTATATATTAATGCTCATTTCATATTACTGACTTGAGCGTCGGAGTGCCCCCGGAACCCACCATACCGGTGGGTAGTCTGCTCCCGTTCACTCTACCTTTGTCTTGCAGGATCGCTAATGCCCCCAATCTACAAATTCTGATTGTGGACCTCGGCCGAATTCCAGCGTCCACAATTTGGCGCCCACCGTGGGGCCTTAGCGATTCATAGCAAACAAAGACCATTCAGTCTACAATCCTTACAAACGTAACTATCCATGACTTCGAGCAACAGACACCAGACCCGATGCCACTCAAAGGCGTGAGGCTACAAGTCATTTCTTCTATGTTATCAAATCCAGTCTCTTATGAGCATTCAAGAATATGGCGAGTGAAAATTCATCATCAAATAACCATTCATTTAATCACCAAAAAAGCCATCACATTTCACCAGCCGACCTTTCACAACAAGTCGCATCTTCCGTGTGAAATGAGTTGTTGGAGTAATTATCTCCAATCTACACTCAAAGAAAGCACTCTGCTATTTGTAATCCATAAACAAATGTAGACTGTGAGAAAGCCAGCCTACTATGAGACTGTATGCCAAGTCATATCTGGAAAATTACATTCAAAGAAGAGATGAATGTGGGGTTCACTCGACAAAGCCTTATTCAAAGGAGAAGTGGTCCACTCGACAAAGCCCAATGCTTAAACAAAGTCACATGGGATCCAACTTTATTTTAAATGACCGGGTCCCATTCGACACTACAAGATATTCTGATTTCGGAAAACCATGTACAACATAAATAATACCCCTCTTTATTCACGAACCATCCCTTATTCATAAACATCACGTGCCTACGAAAGATGTAAGCTCATCACCCATCATATTGAAAAACCCACACTACAAACCTCTCATACAAAAATATTATCCCACATCGCTTGGGAAGCTACTTTCAAGCAAGTCACTCACAAAGAAACAAAGGCTGTCCACTTGCCACTGCCAAAAACCACACGCATGCTGCCACCATGCCCAAAACGACAGCAATTATCATGAAAAAGTCTATGCATGACAATTCCAAATAATTGAAAATAATCACTCAGCCCAAGCATGAAATCTCCCACTGGCATAACACTGCTTCACGCATAACACTGCTCCATCTGCTCACGCCACAACACCCCTAGCCGAGACTCACACCCACCTCAACGCCTACAACTTCACGGCCTTACCTTTGTCCACAAACAGCACAAGAATTCAAAAACTAATTGCTTTCCCCTTAGCAAGCCTCTGCTCATGCCACCAAATGCCTCCCTGATCACGTAACCTCCAGCCACCTGCCTAATCAACCTTCAACGCAAAACTGTCATCAACAGCCCATTCACTCACAAACTGCCCCTAACCTCACGACCAAACAAGAGGCCTTCAGCCACAGTACCATGCACACGTAAAAGGTCAGCCCCAACTCATGTATAAGCCCTCAACGTCACCCCCATTCTCACTGCAATAACACAACCAGCAAAGCCACTCACTACCACAGAACAGCCCACGAAGAGAAACCAGAAGCATCGCAGTAAGAAGATGGATACAACACCGTCGTTACGGTAATATTATTGAGGAACTTTTGGAGACTGTCTTGAAAAAGCTTTGATACGACCGGTCGCCTTAACCTTTTGACCCTTTGCGCATAGAGACTGGAACTTGTTCTTTGGCAGTTTGTGTATGGCTCTTCATACGTGTAGAAACCTAGTGACCTTAAGCCTCTTGGACTTTTGCGACAATCTTGTCGTATGAAAGCTATGACTAGGGCTCGAAAGCTTGATTAATTTTCAAAGACATATGTGATTTTGCCTTGATAGTGGGCTGGGCTTTATTTAGTATCCAAGGTATCAAGACAGCATCATGGGACCTACATTCGTGCATTAAATATGAAAGAGAGCTATTTACACACAACAGCCACGACAATCTCACATTCTAGGCGATGCCATGATCCATGGAAACCAATGAAAAATGCTTTCATACTTGCATGGTTCATAAGCGATCCTACATGAAGGAAAAAATCATGACTGAGGAATCTATCATCCATTCACAATTGAACCTCACTTTTGTAGCATGAAACCAAAGCTAAGCAACAAAACTTCATCCTTTGAAAATAATAGCTCAAGCTTTGCAAATTCAATTTATTGAACACAATTCTTAGCTCCAAGAGACATGGAAAGATTGTCATGCGACGAGGTGAATGGCCATCAACTCCAGGCTACATGGAAAATTCCCAACACCCACAGACTACTTGGAATGATTAGCAACTCATCCAGACCAAGTCAAAGGTCAGTCATCATCTCCATGCTACGTTGATTTAATATTGCCAACTCCATACTACATAGAGAATATTTTATCATGCCTAGTAGAATGAAGAACTTTCTTGGATCTCCTTTAGGTCCAATCGACCAACCTATATAAGGTTAGGTAGTATGGAAATTATATGTGACTTTCATCAAAGTTTATTCTATTGTAGTATCATTGACCTTATTCAAGCCTTGTATAATTAGTAATGACCTTGATAGGCATCCATCTCTTCCATACTACATGTGAAGATAATCATCTATACACTACATATGGAGATTATCATCCACTCTACACTACATTGATGGATTTCCATAAACTCTAGAAAGTATTGGAAAAGCCCCATCAGGTTCATTCAACCGTAGTCTCCTGACCTTCATCAGGTCAGGTAGAATGAAAACTTTCTTGGACCATATATAGGTCAAATTGACCAACCTTTATCAAGTTAGGTAGTATGAAAATTCTTTTGGACCTTCATCAAGTCTAGTAGAGTGGTGATTCTCATAGACATGCATTAGTTTCATTCGACAATGTCTCGTGGACCTTTGTCAGTTCCATTCGACAATAGTATCATAGATTGGTGGAATGAAGATTCATTTAGTCCTTCCATCAAGTTCAATCGACCATAGTTTCATGAACCTTCATTAGGTTCATTCGACCGTAGTCTCCTGACCTTCATCAGGTCAGGTAGAATGAAAACTATATTGGACATACTTTCGGTCCAATATTCTGACCTTCATCAGGTCGAGTAGTATGAAGATTTTCTTAGACCTTCACCAGGACTAGTAGAATGAAGATTCTTATAAACGTTCATTAGGTTCATACGACCATATCTCGTGGACATTTGTCAGGTCCATTCGACAATAGTCTCATGGTCAGGTAGGATGAAGATCCATTTGGACATTCATCAAGTTCATTCGACCATTGATTCATGGACCTTTATCGGGTTCATTCGACTGTAGTCTTCTGACCCTCATCAGGTCAGGTAGTATGAAGATTTACATAGACCTTTATTAAGTTCATTCGACCGTAGCTTCATGGACCTTCGTCAGGTCCATTCGATAAGTCCAGTCGACAGTAGTCTCATAGGAGAGTGAGGAGTGATGACTTTCATCAAGTTCATTCCATTGTAGTATAATGGGCCTTCTTCAGGTCTAGTATAGTGAGTGATGACCTTTAACCTTCATCAAATCCATTCGACCAACTCCATTCGACAGTAGTCTCGTAGAATGAAGATGACATTGATGGCTTTGATCAAGTTTATCTATTATAGTCTCTTGGACCTTCATCAGGTCCATTCGACAAACTTCATTCGACAGTAGTATTGTAGAAGTGTGAAGAGTGATGACCTTGACAGATATTCTTCAAGTTCATTCGACCGTCTCATGGACCTTCATCAGGTTCATTCGACCATGACCTCTTTTGACTTCCATTAAGTCCATTCGACATGTCCATTCGACAGTAGTCTCGTGACTTTAATCAGGTCTTGTAGTATAAAGATTCTCTTAAATACTCATTAGGTTCATTCGACTGTGCCTTATGGACCTTCATCAGGTCCATTTGATAGTCCATTCGACGGTAGTATCATTGACTTTCATCACAACTAGTAGTATGAATAGGAAAGACTCTTAAAAACCTTCTTCAGGTTTGGTATAGTAGATATCATCGTTGACTTATATTAGATCATGTAGAATGAAAAATGGAGACCCTCGTGGATCTTCATCATATACGGAGTGTGTAGACTCCTATGTACCTACATCAGGTATAATGGAGTGTGTAGACTCTCATGTACCTTCATCAGGTATTGTGGAGTGTGTGTACTTTCTTGGACCTTCATCGGGTCATGTAGACTCTGATTTACTTTCTTCAAGTGTTGTAGAATGAATTATTCTTAGACTTCCATTAGATTTAATATTTGTAGACTCCTTTGTACCTTCATCAATATGTATAAATTGACTTGAAACACAAGACAAAGAAAAATCCTCCGTATGAGACTTTATTATCAACCTTCTGCCCAGTCAACACAACAGGCAAGTAAATGATCTCTCTCATGTTTCAATCAAACAGAGTATGCTTCTTACATTGAGGAGCCATTGACTAATCACTCAATAAATCCTCCAGACGAAAGGTATCAATGTTCCCATGTCTTTATTTACAATGATTATGGTTTTGCAAGCAATGTCATATAGACACATGTAGAGTAGTGTTCATCACATGACCTTCATCTGGTCTAGAAAAATTTGAAGACTCTCCTGGTCCATGACCAGTTGTATGGAAATTATCCTGATCATCATCCGGATCAGTCGACTGGGGACATCCCCCATGGCTCATGTAGAGTCAATTGATTATCCTGATCTTCATCCGGATCAGTCGACTGGGGACATTCCCCATGGCTCATGTAGAGTCAATTGATTATCCTGATCTTCATCCGGATCAGTCGACTGGGGACATCCCCCATGGACTCATGTAGAGTCAATTGATTATCCTGATCTTCATCCGGATCAGTCGACTGGGGACATCCCCCATTGACTCATGTAGAGTCAATTGATTATCCTGATCTTCATCCGGATCAGTCGACTGGGGACATCCCCCATGGACTCATGTAGAGTCAATTGATTATCCTGATCTTCATCCGGATCAGTCGACTGGGGACATCCCCCATGGACTCATGTAGAGTCAATTGATTATCCTGATCTTCATCCGGATCAGTCGACTGGGGACATTCCCCATGGCTCATGTAGAGTCAATTGATTATCCTGATCTTCATCCGGATCAGTGGACTGGGGACATCCCCCATGGACTCATGTAGAGTCAATTGATTATCCTGATCTTCATCCGGATCAGTCGACTGGGGACATTCCCCATGGCTCATGTAGAGTCAATTGATTATCCTGATCTTCATCCGGATCAGTCGACTGGGGACATCCCCCATGGACTCATGTAGAGTCAATTGATTATCCTGATCTTCATCCGGATCAGTCGACTGGGGACATTCCCCATGGCTCATGTAGAGTCAATTGATTATCCTGATCTTCATCCGGATCAGTCGACTGGGGACATCCCCCATGGACTCATGTAGAGTCAATTGATTATCCTGATCTTCATCCGGATCAGTCGACTGGGGACATTCCCCATGGCTCATGTAGAGTCAATTGATTATCCTGATCTTCATCCGTATCAGTCGACTGGGGACATCCCCCATGGACTCATGTAGAGTCAATTGATTATCCTGATCTTTATCCGGATCAGTCGACTGGGGACATTCCCCATGGCTCATGTAGAGTCAATTGATTATCCTGATCTTCATCCGGATCAGTCGACTGGGGACATCCCCCATGGACTCATGTAGAGTCAATTGATTATCCTGATCTTCATCCGGATCAGTCGACTGGGGACATTCCCCATGGCTCATGTAGAGTCAATTGATTATCCTGATCTTCATCCGGATCAGTCGACTGGGGACATCCCCCATGGACTCATGTAGAGTCAATTGATTATCCTGATCTTCATCCGATTCAGTCGACTGGGGACATTCCCCATGGCTCTTGTAGAGTCAATTGATTATCCTGATCTTCATCCGGATCAGTCGACTGGGGACATCCCCATGGACTCTTGTAGAGTCAATTGATTATCCTGATCTTTATCCGGATCAGTCGACTGGGGACATTCCCCATGGCTCATGTAGAGTCAATTGATTATCCTGATCTTCATCCGGATCAGTCGACTGGGGACATCCCCCATGGACTCATGTAGAGTCAATTGATTATCCTGATCTTCATCTGGATCAGTCGACTGGGGACATCCCCCATGGACTCATGTAGAGTCAATTGATTATCCTGATCTTCATCCGGATCAGTCGACTGGGGACATTCCCCATGGCTCATGTAGAGTCAATTGATTATCCTGATCTTCATCCGGATCAGTCGACTGGGGATATCCCCCATGGACTCATGTAGAGTCAATTGATTATCCTGATCTTCATCCGGTTCAGTCGACTTGGGACATCCCCCATGGACTCATGTAGAGTCAATTGATTATCCTGATCATCATCCGGATCAGTCGACTGGGGACATCCCCCATTGGCTTAGGTAGAGTCAAGTTAAAGACCTGGCCTTCATCTGGTCAGACAACATTGTAGACTCTTCTGGTCCATGACCAGTAGTATGGAAATTTTCCTGAACTTTCATCTGGTTCAGTCGACCGGGGACGTCCCCCATGGCCAAATGTCAAGCCAAGTTGAAGACTTGGACTACTCTTAGTCCAAAAGACATTGAATTCTCTATGTTGTATGTAACATGAACTATGCATTCTTAACAGATACCCTTACACATTGTTTCGTTCGACACGTATAAAATACTCTCTAAATCAAGAACTTCTTGATTTAGAGAGTAGGGGACAAACTGTATGGGCCAAATTTGGTCCAAGGGTAAAATCGTCCTTTCACTTTGAACCCAACACCAGGTGAGGCCCAAAAGGATAACCCAGCCCATCAAACTCTAAAGCCTTTACCAAAAACAAAAGGACAAACCCTTTAACCGTTTCTCTCTTTTCCCCCAACAAATAATAAATCTCTCCACATGTAAAATATTCCCCCCGCCGAAAGTAGAGACAATAAGCATGTTATGGGGACCCATTTCCCATGTGCAGACCTGAGAATTATTCTTTATCCACCTATAAAATGAAGCATAATTCATGGAGTAGGGGGGGAGAACTCTCTTCACTTCTCTCTTACTAGCTTATGCTCTGACACAAGCTCTCTGAACCCCTCATTCCCATAGATACATATCACCGCCCTCACGGCCACCCAAAGAGGTCACGGTAACTTCAAACCTTGCTTTCACATCTTATATATTAATGCTCATTTCATATTACTGACTTGAGCGTCGGAGTGCCCCCGGCACCCACCATACCGGTGGGTAGTCTGCTCCCGTTCACTCTACCTTTGTCTTGCAGGATCGCTAATGCCCCCAATCTACAAATTTTGATTGTGGACCTCGGCCGAATTCCAGCGTCCACAAGTATGAATTTACAAATGAAATGGCTTGGTATTTATAGGAAAATTTTGCCTCCATCAAATCATCCACCAAATCCATTATTAATTGTTCCACTAATTGCTCTACTAATTGCTCCACCAAATCCATTATTAATTGCTCCACTAATTGCTTATCATGTTTGGTGGTGATTTGATAATTTTTATTACTTATTTATTAATTTATTTTTTGCTTTGAAAATGATTGAAAATGACTTTAATTACACACAACACACTTTTGGATGGTTCATCAATTTCGGGCATGAAACTTCAGAATTCGAAATTAGTTTGTCTTTCAAAGTTGTAGATCTTTGAGTCTTCTTTAATCTGGAACTTGAATCAGCTCAATCCGATATCGGAGTAAAACGTTATGCCCAAAATACGACAGATGCGCAAACCTGGAATTTCCAAAACTGCACTTCGTTAAAACGCCCTTTCAAGTTTCCAATCTCTAAAATTAATATGTCAAGTCCAATTTTTGCCCTTATTTGACCCACATTTCGTCCTAAATGATTTTATTATGTCCCAATATTATTTTATCTGTAAAATAAACTAAAACACATCAAAACATTCATCAAACCCGAGAAACTAAATAAAATATTAAGTAAAAGGGACGGTAAATATTGATATATTTTCCGCTCATCACCAGGCTAGAGGTGTATATGAATACTTCGTAACCTTTTACGGATGTTGCATCGCGTTATGGTTATGTGTGTCTTATGAAACACAACTCGGAAACTTTTGATAAAATCAAAGAGTTTAAACACGAAGTAGAAAAACAGACTAGTAAAAGTATTAATACATTACGGTTAGACCGTGGTGAAGAATACTTTAGCAATGAGTTTCTAGATTACTTTAAAGAATATAGTATTCTTTTACATTGGACTCCTCCCGGAACACCTCAATTGAGTGGTGTGTCCGAACGGAGAAATCAAACTTCATTGGACATGGTAAGGTTAATAATGAGTCGCATTGAGCTACTAATTTCCTTCAGGGGATACGCATTGAATAGTGCTATACTTATTTTGAATAAGGTTCCGACAAAGTCTGTTGGATAGACCCCATATGAAATATGGATATGAAAGAAATCAGGTTTCTCATTCCTGAAGATTTGGGGTATGCTGGGTATATAATTGAACGTTTGGATGGTATCAAACTAAAACCCAAATCAGATAAATGTCTATTTGTAATTGGTTATCCTAGGGAAACCAATTTCCATAACCCACAAGAGAACAAGTTATTTGTTGCTCTCCATGTGGTTTTCCTTAGAGGAATTCCTAAATGCAGTGGTAAGTGGGAGGAAAGTAAAACTTGATGAAAATCAGAGTAATATTGTTCCTGGCACCGATCCCTAACGGAACACGAACAGTTCATCAGGGATGAGACTGTACCACAATCTTCTAATACACAAGAACCACGTAGGTTGGATAAAGTCAGAAAACAACCTGAAAGGTATGGGCTTCTGATCTCACCTCATGTGGATGTTAATTTTATTGAGGATAATAAACCGACTACGTATGAGGAAGTGATACAAGGTATCGACTCCGCTTTATGGCAAGAGGCCATGAAGTATGAGATGGATTCCATGTATATCAACCGAGTTTGGATACTGGTTGATACACCAGAAGGCATTGTGCCTATTGGTGGTAAATAGGTCTTCATGGTGAAGACAGACATGGATGTCAACATACAAACGTACAAAGCTAGGCTTGTAGCGAAATGGTATCGTCATCAATATGGTGTCGATTACGACGAAACCTTTTACTCGTTGCCATGATTAAATCCATTCGGATAATGCTTGTTGTTACCGCATATTTCGATTATGAAATATGGCAGTTGGACGTCAAAACCACTTTCCTTAACGGAAACCTTTTGGAGGATGTTTTAAATAACAGTCTGACGGTTTTATCGCGCCAAAACATGCAAACAAGGTTTGCAAGTTAAATCGATCCATTTATGGATTGAAGCAAGCATTGCGTTCTTGGAACCAACGTTTTGATGATATCATAATGGTATATGGTTTCATTCAAAACGAAGATGATTCTTGTGTATATAAGAAGGTTAGTGGGAGCGCACTGACATTCGATGTCCTATACATTGATGATGTATTATTTCTTGGAAATAACATTATCATGTTAACAATCGGTGAAAGCTTGGCTTTCATTAATATTCTCTATAAAAACTTAGGAGAGACAACCTTTATTCTAGGAATAAAGATCTACTGGGATAGATCTAAAAGTTGTTGGCACTCTCCGAGAACTCATACATTGAAAGACATGTACGCGACCTGGTGTCTCATATGCTTTGAGTATTTGGAGTCATAATCAGGCTGATCCAGATGATGGTCATTGGATTGATGTAAAGAACATCCTTGAGTATCTTAGACGAACTAAGGATGCTTTCTTAATGTATGGAGATTGAGAACTTGAGGTGACTGGGATCACCAATGCAAGTTTCCGAATCGAAAAAGACGACCATAAGTCACAATCTGGGTACATATTTTGTTTGAACAACGGAACAGTGAGCTGTAAATCATCCAAGCAAGATATTGTTGCCGATTCAACAACAAAAGCGGAATATATTATTGCGGCTGAGGCAGCAAAAGAAGCATTTTAGATCTATAAAATTCCTAATTGGATTAGTAGTAGTTCTGTTAGCAGCTGAGCTGGGCTGTAGCGCAGGCTAAGGAATTACGGTCTCATCAATGATCCAAGTATGTACTTCGACCATTTCATCTGATACGTGAGATCATACATCATGGCGATGTCAAGATCAAAAGATCGTTTCAGATGATAATCATTAAATATCCGCTGACGAAAGCGATATCTCAGCAAAAGCATGAGCGACCCGTACATAGTTCATGTGTTGGACACTTGAGTGATTGGCTATAGGCCAAGTGGGATATTGTTGGACAATTATGACCCATAACATCACTATTTATAAAAGACATGGTGTTTTTTGTACAAATTAACTATGTGACAAATGAAATTGCTCTTTTATCATTTGTAATTGGATTAATTGGATATATAAATGATAAAAGTCCTTATGATTAGTTCTGGATTAATAAGATATGAGACAGTATTAATCCACGAAAGGTTTAATCATTAAATATCCATAGTCGTAGTATTATCGAGACTAGACATCGATAATGCGGAATAGACTAGTATTACACTTGTGTGCGTCATGGAAGCTTAACGACATAGTTTTCATATATTTAAGTATTGGATACTTATGCAAGTGTGATATGAGGTTCTGTTAGCCGTTGGAACGGGAACAGCTTCGCTCTGGATAGACCCCTCGGAATCCCATTGGTAGTATGACTATGTGTCTATGGGAATCCGAATCAGGGTAGGTGTGTTTGGTCTTAACCTGAGACTTTGACCGGTGCTTACACACGCGTATAACGCAATCACACATATCGTTCAAGTAGTATAAAAAGTATCAATCCCACGAGGACTTAATACCTAATCTATTAATTTTATGAGGTCAAATGATTACTAGTATCTAACAGGTTGTTTGATTGATTTGAAATGGTGATGATTCTAAATTTAAAAACAAGTAATTAAAATTGTACGAAGGTAGGTTTAAGAAAATTCAATATTAAAAACTATCTAGGGTTGTGAATCTTTCTAATATCTTTTAAAAGATGAAAAGGTTATTTCATGTTTGTGTAATAAATCGGTTTACTAACCTGGAACACTAAATTATGCGAAAGCCTCTGTCGATGGTCAGACGCAAATACCTAGTTTAACCCAATTGAACCATATGTCTATTTCAACCAAATTATCTGGATTCATTAAGTTTAAGTTCCAATTATGGCTACCCCCGCCCGACAGGTATATGTCTATCCTGTAAGGAAATCTATTAAAGGGTTCTCTATCCTCAAGGAAGATCGTGGGCTATTAAGTGTAAGGCTGAAACCTAAAATTCCTTTGTCAAGTTTATTTTAGATTTACCAGATCTATCTTATTAGTGGTCGATTAACAAGACGTATTAAGCTTAAGACTTAATAAGTAAACCTTTAAATTACCCAAACTATAAAATAACCCCTTATAAACCGATGATATTAGAATTCATCACAACCCTAGATAACTAATTTAGTTACAACACATAACTAGGGCTAGTAAAATAAAAGACATAAAGTAAAAATGCTAAAAAGTAATTGCGGTAAAGTAAAAGCTGAAAAGTAAATTACAATAAAATAAAATGCTAAGGTAAAAGGACCAACTTTTACTATTTACTATTTATATATCTCCCTTAATATAATATATTAACTTGTGATTATTTTACCAACTAGCCATATAGGCGGTAACATGATTAAGTCAAATTAAGTCCTACCAGCCATAGAGGCAGAACTAAAATAAACCTGCCATATAGGCGGTAAGAAAATTTAATTACCAACCGACCAATTTGGCGGTATCCTAGATTAGTCAGGTTTAAACCAGATTAAAATGAATTACCAACCGACCAATATAGCGGTATCCTTTTTAAGTCAAATTTTAAATAGTGAATATATTATATTTAAGGGAGATTAATCTAAATAACAATAGTAAAAGAATTATCTTTCACCCTAGCAGAGGGAACTTACCTCCTCATGGTTGAATAGTAAAAACTGTAAAAAGTAAAGAAAGTAAATTACTATTACTATTACAGAACGTAATTAAAAATTATTACAAAATTGAAATTAAAAAGAAACTAGATAGAAAACTCTCTATTTACATCAGAAAAATTAGAGAGGAATGTACATCTGAAACTGAAATTTCGAGCTCTATTTGTAGGCCTCGATGACCCCCTCACGTCGCGACGTGAAAGTTTTTTTTTGCGTCCCGACTCGATGACGTGGCGGCTCATGATTGGCTGGTTTCAGATTCTTATCTGCCAAGTGTCAATTCGGATAAATGAGTCAATAATTGAGCTGACGTGGTGCTGATGTGGCGATGACGTGGTGACACGTGGCGAAAGTGATTGTTGGCACCATAGAATTGCGACACGTGGCACGCTGTGATTGGCTGATGATGACGTGGCGATGACATGGCACTTTGACTCAGTCAACTGGTGATGTGGATGATGACATGGCAGACAAGTGGAGTGACACGTGGTGATGGCGACTGTCGGCACCGTAGGATGATGACACGTGGCACGGCGCACGTTAGCAGATCGGCTGTGATGGTGACATGTGGCACGGCGCACGTTAGCAAAGTTAAACTTCTCAGATTCTGACTTGTGGACCCGGTGCACGTTAGCAAGTCTTGGTGCATGTTAGGCATCGCGACGCCAAAGGCTTGCGCGTCGCGACTCGCGAAATGATGAAAATGCCCTTTTGTCTTTTTTTCACTATTTTGGTCCCAAATCACCTCCAAAATGTCCTGAAACTTTATTTATCTACAAAATAACACAAAACACATCAAAATATTCACAAAACTCAAGAAACTATACAAAATATTAAGTTAAATGAGTGGGAAATAGTGATATAATTACCACTCATCACACCCCCAAACCTAACATTTTGCTAGTCCTCGAGCAAAACATAAAATAATATAATATAAACATCTTTAAAATAAAATTTAACAAAGCCACTTTCGTAGGGATCACGGTTGCATTTAGCGTATGTAACAAGCCTTTAAACCTCTAGGTGTCCATAGTGGACGAGTTGCAGTCTCGTGAGGGTTTAAAACAATGATACCCACAAATATTTTACAAAAGTAAAAAGGTAGTGAAACTAATGCACACAAAAGCAAAAAGATAAGAGAAAAGAGAATAAAGAAGTTAGTGACTAATCATGTGAAATTTCTACTCTAAGTTATTAGTTGTTTTCTTTCTCTCTAAATTACTGAATAAGTAAATTCTTCGATTATATTTACCATTTTCCATATACACAGCCAACAAAATATTAAACAACTCATTTTTGCCCACAACAGTCATAAGTGCAGTTGATAAGAGAGTTATATTTTTGTCCTAAAGTTTTATCAGAATTCACACCTTTTTGTAGCAATGGAATAATTTTTCTGATTTTTTCTTTGATTTTTTTTATTTATTTATATACAATATCTTCCACCTATGTAGCGAGTGTTGGGTCGGTGGCTCCCAAACCAGTTGGCTTTAGGACACCAGGTGTTAAGACACCCCTACAGACTTAATTACTCAGACTTTAGATATATATATTTTTGCAGCATCTTTGATCCATGTAGCGAGCTTTGGGCCAGTGACTCCCAAACCAGTTGGCTTTAGGGCACTAGGTGTTAAAACACCCTTACAGACTTAATAACTCGGACCTCAGACGTTTTTTTTTACTCCATTACTTTTTGAGATGCTTCCTCCAATTAAACTAGAGCACTGAATATTACAAACTTTTCAATTATAGCTCATGTCCGTATGTTACAATGCATGTTGATAATACCTGCTAACTGAGCATATGAAGATCCATTTTAGTCAGTATTACGGAGAATTCACAAACTAAATAATTCAAAAGGAAATAAACAAAAATTAACTTGTTCCGAAATATGTTTGAGATACTTCTCAAGAGTGGAAACTCCTTACTCAGCTATCTCTTACCAATTTCACCTTTTTAGTCAAAATAAAAACGCAAAAACGCAAAATATTTTTGTAATTTTTGAAAAATTTTCAAATTTTTTGAATTTTTCGAAAAAATTTGGACTAAAAATAAAAACAACACACAACTAAAAATAAGATACTGATCAACTAATTCCCTCCCCCAATGTCCCTCAAACCTAAATGAGACATTGTCCCCAATGTCTTAAACAATAGAAGAAGAGTTTAGAAGATAGTACCTGGTTAACTGAAATTCTACATGAAAAATTAAAGGTTAAGATCCAGATTAATCCGACGCCTCTTACCACGATCGTCTTCGGACCAATTTATCTTTGAAAGGATAGGGTCAATTTGTGGTTCATAAGCTAAGATTTGGTTAATTAGATCCGGAGCAGTTCTGGCAGTGAAGAGGAGTTCTTTTAAAGGTTTTGACACGAACCCATTTCTCCGAGCATCATCAACAAACACACAAAGAAAATAATAAAATCTATCAACGTTAAACAGCCCAATTGGTTTCTGGTGTATGTTCAATTTCGCCCAAGATAGCACTATAAAAATTTACTCCAATGTGCCCAAGCCACCTGGCAAAGCAATAAAAGCATCAGCACGGTTAATCATTTCTACCAATCGTCAGACATACCTGGCACGATCAGTTCCTCTCAGTTTGATGGTCCAATAAGATTTGCTTCTGCCAAGGGTTTTGGGATGATTCCCAAAACGTGACTTCCTCCTTCCTGTACGGCATTTGAAACGATCCCCATCAGTCCAAGATTGCCTCCGCCATATACTAAGTACATATTCCTTGCAGCTAAGACTCGACCCAATTCTTGTGCTGCTTCTACGTATTGTGGCTTAACACCAACATTAGTACCACAAAACACACATATGTTTTCAACTCGTCTTCTTGAAGTGGCTTCCATGTTTTACTCTGGATGTCTTCAAAAGTGCTATGCTGAGTTGAATTTATAACACCTGAAAAAGGTGAGTAAAATAATAGCACTAGTACCTGCCAAATGACAATTATTAGTTAACTGTAAAATAAATCGTGATAGTCAAAAAGGTCTGGATCCTGTCGGAGAAAATAAAAGAAAACAACAAAACAAATTACAATTATTAAGAAAAGACAAAGAGATATAATATTTATAAGAAAAGTAGCGGCTTGATTGACATCTATGCGTCAGGGACTAGCTTCCCATCCAATTTTCTTATAAATTGGCAAACATGGTCTTTTTGAGTCAGATTCCCGAGACTTAACTGTTGTCTTTGTTTTTGAAATTGTGTATGTAATTTGCGAATGGCTATGTGAACATATCCACTGGGATGCGTCTCAAGAGTCGAAGATATATCATCTAAAGACTCCTTACTCAAGCCATCCCTAATGAATTTAATTTTGTCTTCGCGATTATCAGACACCATTCCTAAAGAATGACAACGAGTATTGTAATTCCAGCGTGCACATTTGTAACAAACACCCATTGCTTAGCTCTACGTTTCTTTGTATAAGTGCTTCTTCCAAAACCAGGCATATGTGAAATAAAAGAGTCAGAAGACTCACCTGCCAATCGGACCCGTGCTTCAATTACCCAACGAATATCATTAGGAACACCATGGATCATTAGTAGTCTCATCAATTCCAAGCGAGCTTTGTAGACTTTCATCATAGAGTTTTGAGGGAGAGAAGGAAATTGCTTTTGAAGATTTGTGAGAACTTCTTCCATCTGAAATGTCTTAATCTGCAAAAACTAAACACACCAAATTAAATCACACCAAATCACAATATATACACAAATTGCATGGGTTGCCTCCCTGCGAGCGCTAAGTTTAACGTCGTCAGCTAAACGTGACTTCTCAAACGTTAAGCTGGATCTGAAAATGTGACACTTATTTTTTTGTCGCTCAAATGATTCTCCCCAGTAGTGCTTGACACGCTTGTTTTTAACCTTGAATGTTTTGTTGGAGTCAGGATCACGTATCCCAACGGCTCTATTTGGTAAAACCTTGGTGATCACAAATGGACCTGACCACCGTGATTTTGGCTTCCATGGGAAGAATTTCACCTTTGATTTGTTTAACAGTACCTTCTGCACTGGTACCAGTTGTATGCGCACTAACTTCTCATCATGTCTCTTATTGGCCTTTTTCTTTGTACAATTTGGCATCCTCAAAAGGCTGATTGTGAAATTCCTCAAATTCGTTGAGCTGGTGGAACTTTTTCTCTTATGTTGCTTGTAGTGCAAGAATTGGCTTTTTCAGTGCAAAAGACGCTTTATCTTCAGGCTCCACAGGCAATTGACATGTTTTAAGTTTGTCAATAGAACTTTGCATTGCATTGGAGTTCTGAATGGTACTGTGTATAACATCAAGTCTGAAACATTCCTCATTCTTTTCATCATCTGGGAAATTCATGGCCTTGAAAATATTGAATGTTACTTCTTGGTCATGTACCCTCATGGTTAATTCTCTTTTTTGTACATCAATAATGGTTCGACCTGTAGCCAAGAATGGTCTCCCGAGGATGATTGGCACGTCTGCGTCTTCCTCCATATCAAGGACAATAAAATCTGCTGGGAAAATGAATTTGTCAACCTTGACCAGACATCCTCAACTACGCCTCTTGGAAATACGAGCGTTCTATCAGCAAGTTATAGAGAGACTGAAGTGGGCATTGTTTCTCCAATCTGTAGTTTCCTGAAAATAGAAAAAAGCATCAAGTTAACACTCGCACCTAAATCACATAAAGCCCTACCAAAGTTATGTTCTCCTATGATGCAAGGAATGGTGAAACTGTCAGGATCTTTCAACTTTGGGGGAAGCTTCCTCTGAATGATGGCGCTGCATTCTTCTGTCAATGATACTGTCTCATAATCTCCCAATCTCCGTTTTCATGAAAGAATGTCTTTCATGAATTTTACATAGCTGGGCATTTGTTCCAAGACTTCTGCAAATGGAATGTTGATGTGCAGCTTTTTGAACACCTCCAGGAATCGAGCAAACTGCTTGTCCAATTTGTTTTTCTGAAGACGCTGAGGAAAATGTGGAGGTGAAGTGATCTGTTCTTTTTCCTTCATCTATTGCTTTGTTTCTTTTGGAACTTCCTCAGCAGTTGTTTTGGCTCCAACATTTTTGTTGATTTCAGTATCGCTTTTTAACATGATGGCATGACACTACTCATTCCCTATGTTCCTTGGATTTGGTTCTGTGTTGCTGGGAAGATTCCCTGGCGGTCTGTAACTCTGAGCATTGGCCAGTTGTCCGATTTGATTCTCCAGTGCTTTGATGGAAGCAGATTGGCTCTGAAACATAGCATCGTACTTTTTTAACTGAGTCAGCACTTCTGCTAATCCTGGTTCATTTGCCTGCTCATGGCCTTTGTTCTGTTGCTGGAATCCATGTGGTGGATAGTTCTACTGTTGGAATCCAGATGGGGGATTGTTCTTTTGCCCTGAATTGTTGCTCCATGAAAATTTGGATGATTCATCCACCCTGGGTTGTAGGTGTTGGAATATGGATTGTTCCCCTGTCTGTTGAAATTGTTGACAAAATTCACCGTCTCTTCAAGTTGGTTCGGCTCTGGTGCTCCTTCATATGGTGAACTTGTGGATCCAGTGGTAAGAGTCTCCATGAATTTGCATATCTGATCCAGCTTGGCGTTGACTGCTGTATTGGCTCCACTTTCATAAATTCCTGCAATTCTTTAGATCATGCTCCTTTCTGTTGGCCACAAGGAATTGTTGTTGGCCATTTCTTCGATTAGGTCCCAGGTTTGATCTTCTCCTTTTGCCATTAAAGCTCCTCCAGCAGCAGCATCGATTGTGGTTCTCATTTTTCCAAAAAGTCCATTATAGAGGACTTGGAGCCATTTTGGAATCTCATGGTGAGGACATTTCTGGAGTAAATCTTTGTACCTTTCTCAAGCTTCGTAGAGAGTTTCCGAGTCTTATTGTACAAAGTACTTTGCAAGAAATTTGGTGGCTAAAGTGTTCCAAGTTGTGATGGAACCTGCTGGTAGTGAATGTAGCCAAGCTTTAGCTCTGTCCTTCAAGGAATATGGAAAAATACGCAATCTCATTGCTTCTTTAGCTTCTCGGTTGTAATTGAAAGTGCCGCAAACTTCTAGGAAGTTGCTGATGTGGGCATTAGGATCTTCAGTTGCATTCCCCCCAAACTGAACTGACTGCTGAATCATCTGAATGCATGTTTTGATGTCACCCGCATTTGTTGGTAAGGGAGGAAGTACAATACATGAAATAAGTCTGTCAACCACCGAAATGGTTCTGTCTCGAATGGGAATTGGTGGTGCAACTTCCAAAGGTTCAGGTTCCATGTTGACTAAAGTTTCTTGGCCTTCTCGTCTTTCCCTTCTCAACTGTCTGATGGTTCTTTCAATTTCTTGGTCAAGCGGTCGGAGTTCAAAGCTTCTGGTTCGTCTCATGAAGGATCTGAGAACCTGAAACACAAGAAAACAAAAATAGTAAGTAAAAAGAAATTAGATACAAGTAAATGTATCTAACCAAAAACTAATAGTGAAAGATAAATAAGTCCCCGGCAACGGCGCCAAAAACTTGACCGGTGCTTAAACACGCATATAACGCAAGCGCACGTATCGTTCAAGTAGTATAAAAAGTATCGATCCCACGAGGACTTAATACCTAATCTATTAATTTTATGAGGTCAAATGATTACTAGTATCTAACAGGTTGTTGATTGATTTGAAATGGTGATGATTCTAAATTTAAAATCAAGTAAATAAAATTGCACGAAGGTAGGTTTAAGAAAATTCAATATTAAAAACTATCTATGGTTGTGAATCTTTCTAATATCTTTTAAAAGATGAAGTGGTTATTTCATGTTTGTGTAATAAATCGATTTACTAACCTGGAACACTAAATTATGCGAAAGCCACTGTCGATGGTCAGACGCAAATACTCAGTTTAACCCAATTGAACCATATGTCTATGTCAACCAAATTATCTGGATTCATTAAGTTTAAGTTCCAATTATGGCTACCCCCGCCCGACAGGTATATGTCTATCCTGTAAGGAAATCTATTAAATGGTTATCTATCCTCAAGGAAGATCGTGGGCTATTAAGTGTAAGGCTGAAACCTAAAATTCATTTGTCAAGTTTATTTTAGATTTACCAGATCTATCTTATTAGTGGCCAATTAACAAGACGCATTAAGCTTAAGACTTAATAAGTAAACCTTTAAATTACCAAAACTATAAAATAACCCCTTATAAACCGGTGATATTAGAATTCATCACAACCCTAGATAACTAATTTAGTTACAACCCATAACTAGGGCTAGTAAAATAAAAGACATAAAGTAAAAATGCTAAAAAGTAATTGCGGTAAAGTAAAAGCTGAAAAGTAAATTACAATAAAATAAAATGCTAAGGTAAAAGGATCAACTTTTACTATTTACTATTTAGATATCTCCCTTATATAATATATTAACTTGTGATTATTTTACCAACTAGCCATATAGGCGGTGACTTGATTTCAAATTAAGTCCAACCAGCCATAAAGGCGGAACCAAAATAAACCTGCCGTATAGGCGGTAAGAAAATTTAATTACCAACTGACCAATCTGGCGGTATCTTTGATTAGTCAGGTTTAAACCAGATTAAAATGAATTACCAACCGACCAATATAGCGGTATCCTTTTTAAGTCAAATTTTAAATAGTGAATATATTATATTTAAGGGAGATTAATCTAAATAGCAATAGTAAAAGAATTACCTTTCACCATAGCAGGGGGAAGTTACCTCCTCATGGTTGAATAGTAAAAACTGTAAAAAGTAAAGAAAGTAAATTACTATTACTATTACAGAACGTAATTAGAATTTATTACAAAATTGAAATTAAAAAAAAACTAGATAGAAAACTCCTTATTTACATCAGAGAAATTAGAGAGGAAGGTACATCTAAAACTGAAATTTCGAGCTCTATTTATAGGCCTCGGGACCCCATCGCGTCGCGACGCGAAAGTTTGTTCTTGCGTCGCGACTCGATGACGTGGCAGCTCGTGATTGGCTGGTTTCAGATTCTTATATGCCACGTGTCAATTCGGATAAATGAGTCAATAATTGAGCTGATGTGGCGATGATGTGACGACACGTGGCGAAAGTTATTGTTGGCACCATAGAATTGCGACACGTGGCACACTGTGATTGGCTGATGATGACGTGGCGATGACGTGGCACTTTGACTCGGTCAACTAGTGATGTGGATGATGACGTGACAGACAAGTGGAGTGACACGTGGCGATGGTGACTGTTGGCACCGTAGGATAATGACACGTGGCACGTCGCATGTTAGCAGATCGGCTATGATGGTGACACGTGGCACGGCGCACGTTAGCAAAGTCAAACTTCTCAGATTCTGACTCTTGGACCCGGCGCACGTTAGCAAGTCTTGGTGCATGTTAGGCGTCATGACGCCAAAGGCTTGCGCGTCGCGATGCACGAAATGATGAAAATGCCCTTTTGTCCATTTTTCACTATTTTGGCCCCAAATCACCTCCAAAATATCCTAAAATTTTATTTATCTACAAAATAACACAAAACACATCAAAATATTCACAAAACTCAAGAAACTATACAAAATATTAGGTTAAATGAGTGGGAAATTGTGATATAATTACCACTCATCAGACTTGCATCGCTAATACTTGCGACAATCAATATACTTTGGTTTTGGTCGTCCGGAGCTTTAACAGGTTATGTGTATGCCTCTTCTGGGTATACTGAGAATCGTAGTGTATTGGGTGTGATGTCAAGATGGAAGTCTCACTTCAGTCATATGGAGATGATAATCACGCAGGGATACAGAACTGGTACTCTTAAATGCTGCAGCTATCGGGATAGTATGACTAGGTCATGATTATCCGATTACAGAGACTAGTTGCTAGTGATCCGATATATGCTTCATACGAGGCAGACATAATTCCAGCCTCAGGCCTAGCATGTGACATTCGATACTGGATCGTAATACGCAATACTTTGTATACTACGCCTGATAAAGATTACATATTCTTCTTTGAATATTTCTGGAGAATTGGGTAGGCACGGTGCTTTACTAGAAGCCAACCATGTCTTGTAAATCGGTAAGAACGTGGTACCAAGTACGCACGTGTTCAGATAGTCCGATGACCGAATTTACTGCCAACATATCTAGGGATCTCTTGGGTCGCTTCCCAAAGATTCACAAATGACATTTGACTCGAACATAATTAATCTGGGATTAATTATGAGAGAGAAAAATAATATGGGATTAATTAAGGCAAGAATTAATCTGGGATTAATTTTCAGAGAAAGAATTAATCTGGGATTAATTACGTCGAGAATTTATCTGGGATTAAATTCATCGAGAGGAGAGAACGCGATTAATTTGGAATTAATCGTCAAGATGAATTTAATAGTGAAATTAAATTTTACTATTTAATTATTTGGGCTAAAATAATATATTATATATATTAATTGAAATTGGATTTCAATGCGGAATTAAAATTGGATTTTAATTCGTGCGAACGAATTAATTTGGAATTAATTTACGAGCGACTTTCACAATAATTTTGCTAGGCATTATTATTTAATTAAATTGGATTTAATTACGTCGCAACGGAAAATTCATTTAATCGGATTAAACGAACCCGAGCCCGAAATGTGTTGAGCAAGCCCACTTGAATTTTGAATTTAAAGTGGGGCCCACTTCACTTACATCATTAATCAACTTTTGGTGATGGAAGTGATTGATGGCTTTTGTTGGAAACTTGTATAACACATTTTGTTTTTTGTAAAACATATACACATTTTGGAGTTTGACTTTTGTAATTATTTTTGGAAAAAAAAAAAAAAAAACTCATCTCTCTTTTTTGCTCTCCCATGGCCGAAAGTGTGCTTCCTTGCAGGGCAAATTTTTCTTTCATTTTTTGTTCTTGCTAGCACATAAGGAGTGAATCAATGTGATAGGGAAACTCACCCAAGTGTTGGAAACACTCTACAAAGGCTTGGAGCTTCTTCTACATCCATGAATTTGAAATCCTAAATCCGATCAAAGTAAGTAATTTTCGCAACTTGTCTTCGATTTATTCACACACAAATCATCTTAATGATCTTGTGGCATGTGTAGGACACTAACAAGAATCACATTCTCCTTCATATAATCCATGAACTCACTGCTCATATATTCGCCGCCTCGATCATATCAAAGGCATTTAATATATTGACCAGTTTATTTTTCTACTGCATTTCGGAACTCTTTGAACTTTTCAAAGGTTTCCAATTTATATCGCATCAGATAGACATAACTGTACCGTGATAAATCATTGGTAAAGGTAACGAAGTACGAATAACCACTGTGAGCAGTCTGACTTAGTGGACCACATACATCAGAATATACGAGTTCCAACAAGTTTGTGGCTCGGTGTCCAACACCAGAAAATGGGCTTTGGTCATCTTACCATGAATACATGATTCACAAGTTGGATAGGGTTCAATGATGAGATCTGGTATCAAACTATTCCTAACCAATTGGGTAAGGCGTTTAACGCCTATATGACCTAGCCGTATATGCCAAAGTTAAGTATCATTAACAACAGGTAAACTACGTTTATTTATCATAGTATTCAATATATCTTTAGAAGTATGCAATGTGTAATGACCATGCTCATTTGGACAACAAATGATCTGAATATTACATTTATCGTATAAATACAAAGAACAATTCTTAATATTAACATGATAATCTTATGTATCTAATACAAAAAAAGATATAATATTTGCTACATATTCTGGTACAACGTAGCAATCATACAATAAAAGGCTCTCATTCGGCAAATGGATCTTGCATACTCTCACTGCAACTGCATCCAGAGAGTCTCCACTCCCAAAGCACAACTGCATCTCTCCAGGCTTTAGTTTCTTACTCTCCTTCAACACCTGCAACGAATTGCAAATGTGAACAGGACAATCAGAATCCAAAATCCAGCTGGATGTAACAGCTTCACAAGCTAGTGAGATATCAATAACTGAAAAAATAAATGTACCTGATGTAGATGTTCTCTCCTTCCTTATCTGAGCAATATAGTCGAGACAGTTCCTTTTCCAGAGCTCGACTCTACTGCAGTGATGGCATTTATCTTCAGACGCCCTCTTGGGCTTTGCTATCTTTCCTTGCGGTGGAGGACTGAAACCCTTCTTCTTCTTCGCTTTCGTCTTCTTTCCATTTGGCCAGGCCTGGGAAGAAGCAGAGAGTGAAGTACATTTCAGAGGGCGAGTTGGTACTCCCTTCCTTAGGTCCTCTTCCGCTGTGATCAGCATCTTATGCAGTTCATGGTAGGAACATATAATCCCATTCATGTTGAAATACATCACGAATTGGCGATATAAAGTTGGGAGCGAACCAAGAATGACACTCCTACTGAGAATCTCATTCAGAGAAAGATTATGTTGCCTCAGTTGTTCGACCAAATCGATCAAGTGAAGAACATACGAGCTCACAACTTGCCCCTCGTCCAGTCGCGCATGGAACAATTCCATCGAAACTTTATGAACAACAATTTGTTCTTGGTTCAAATACGATTCTTTTAATCGCATCATCATACTATACGCATATGTCATGCCATAGTATTGTTTCTTGAGTCCCGGTGCTAGTGAACTTAAGATGTATGATTTAACTTTTAATTTATCATCTTTCCAAGCTTGGAAAACTTGGAGTTCCTCCGATGTCGCGTCCTCAGACACAGCAAGGGGCATCAGACCCTCAAGTAATATCCCAACTTTTCAGAATCAAGGACAATCCTTAAATCCAAATATCAATCGGTGAAGTTCTCAGCGCCTTTAAGTTTGTTCGTATCCAACATAAGCGCAAACAGATTAGTCGATTGTGCCGCCATCGCAAATCTATCATATAGATTACGAAAAACAATTAGCAGATATAAAGTATTTTCAAATAATATCGAAAGTATTAACTAGATCATGGATTTTTAATCTAAAAATGCCCCTCCTACTAAATCATGCAATACTGTAATCACCAAACAGAATACAAAGATTTAATAATTAAATTAAATACAAATAGTGAAAGGTGGATCCCATGAATATATTTCAGCTCACAGCTTTGGAATGTTCTCGCCTACGTATATTCATCAGGTAGACAACTCCTTGTCAATCACTCAATAGTGACTCATGAGTTTCCGGTCCTGGTCATTTCTCGTTGTGACAGCTTTGGCACGTTCACAAGGAGGCGTACAAGGGTTAAACTCGTCAATGATAAACAAAAGCTACTTGTGTAACCCTGACAGCTTTGACACGTTTAGGATTCCGCTTTCGCTTGAATTTATCTAGTATCAGATATACATCCAGCATAAATAAATTTATATCGATTACATCATCACAGCTTTGGCACGATCTCGGATGTAGTCATAGAAAGTATATCCATAAACCGTATTGACAAGACGGACCATGTAACTTGCATCAATACATAATTAACATTAAACCTTATTAATTAGGAATTTTCCGCAAAAGATGTTTTTTACTTTATTTAATCAAATTAAATAAAAACATGTATGCATAAAGTAAAGATTAAATTTAAAAGGCATAATCATATCAGAGTGTCCAGAATCAGACTCGTTCTGATACCATTTTGTACGAGTTTTATGGCGAAAATCCTGTAATGTAGCGGAAACGCGGAAAATCAAAATTTTCCGATTTCAATAATTTTTCTTGGATCAATTAAATAAACTTATTTATTTAATTACCCAATACTTAAAAATTGAAATTTTGTACAAGAAACCAAATTTCTTGGTAATTGCCGAATTGGCCCAAAATTTTACAAATTGATCATTTTTAGTCCTAAAATTGTCAAATACAATTTTGGATGATTCTAAATCATTTCTAAAATGATTTCCAACATGTCCAATACATCAAAATCAGATTGCAACAAAATCCCCAAATTTTTGCTAATTGCCGAACACACCCAGAATTTTTCAGTTTTTACAATTTGGTCCATTTTTGTTCAAAACATGTCAAGATCAAATCCAATCAACTCAAAAATTAATATGCATCATATACACGCCATAATACATCACATATATGAAAACCCAAATTTGGAAAGGGTTAAGAACCCTAATTTTATAATTTCTTCAAATTGATAAATTTTACCAAATCAATTAAATCCAACACTTTAATTCAAACTTTACCACACCAAACAAGTCTCACCATCATGAAATAACTCAAGAAAAATTCTAGGTCATCAATGAGTGGCTTAGCAACTCTAGAATGGCAACTTGATTATCAAATAATCAAAAGAGAGCTTATGAAACCATTTCAAGCTCACTTATAAACCATACATGCTTTCATCTTTCAAACAAGTTCATTACCAATTAAAACACAAACTAAAAGTGTAGAGACAACATCCTAGCAACACATGTTGAAGCTAAGCATGATAGAAATATTTTCTAAATTGAAATATTTAAAGAAAAACTTACAAAAACTATTTATTTCAAGCTTTTCCTCTTTGATCTTCAACTTTTGCTTCAACTATTTTGTGTTTGTTTTATGTAACTTGTTAACCTTAACCTAATGAAAATGAAACAAAACAATATATACTCTACAATTTTGCCATTGGCCGAAAATTGTGTATACATAAATATCTAGATATTATTTTTTTGTTTCATTAAAGCTTACTTTATCAACTTGCATCTTTTATCATTACTAATTTAATGAAATTCAACAAGTCAAATAAAGCAACTCAAGGTATCTCCAAAAATATCAAAACTTAAGATATTTATATTTTTAATTAATTTAATTATTTAACAATTAAATAATTAAATAATTATTTAAATACAAATATTTAAATATATGTCGGCAGCTGAATTATTGGCTGACGTAAGTGCTGACGTGGTGACCACTGAATTATTGTGCTGACATTATTGATGACGTATGTGATGACGTGGCGTTGACGTGGCGTTGATGATTGTCGGCAGCATGTGATGATGACACGTGTCCGGCGCATGTTGGCAGATTTGATATGATGGTTACACGTGTCTGGCGCATTGTAGCAAAAGCGCATGATAGCAGGTTTCTCTGATTTTGACACGTGTCTAGCGCAGGTTAGAGGTCGCGACGCCCAAATTACAATTTTGCCTTTTGTCTGTTTTTCACTGTTTTGGCCCTGATTTGATTACAGTGAGTCCTGAAACTTTATTTATCTACAAAATACCCAAAACACATCAAAATATTCACAAAACCCAAGAAACTATACAAAATATTAAGTCAAATGAGTGTGAAATAGTGATTTATTTACCACTCATCACCTTTGCATGTATTTTTTGTTTAACCTTTAAACAACTTATAAATAATCAGTATTATTCATAAAATTGCCCTAGTGCTCTACGAGTATATTTCACTAATGAGACTCTCTAGATTCAGGCATATATGTCACGAAATCCTATTTCGTGTCCATAATTTACCCACCCGTAAATTATGACGACCACAGATAAACTCGCTGAATCATATAGGTCGAGGTCATGGCACATGTTTAATTCCTCCGTCACAAGTATCCGAATATATCCCAGAGATATAGATGTAAATGTCAAATCTCTATAGGGACAATCTCGTCGAAGTCTCTATTAGTAATCTCTAAAAGAACACTCAGAACTGATTTCTAAAGTGTACCACGGGCCCATGGTTTTTATCTGATTGCTAATCATATATGGACTACCTATGCTCTGTACACAAAACTGACGGATCTTATCTCGACACACTCAGGACACCACGAGGATCTGTCCACACCCAAAGAACATGCGGAGGTCTGATCTAAATAGATCGGTGACGTGACTGTCATTTAAGTGTGGAAGATGTCTCATTTGCCCACAATGGTATCTCAAGTCGAAGAATCACAAATGGTACTCAACCCGAGAAGATTCTTATTGATGTTTGGTGTACCATCTATTAAGAATCTTCGGTGAGTCATTCAATGTTTATCCGCTATAAATACCTACATGTCTATACGAGTCTCCAAGACTCACAGTTCATTGAAAAACCATTAAAATCATATATTCCAGTATACAACATGTACCGGTCTCAACAGATTTACTTTACTGACCAAGTAGTGTAAACATTGACCAGGAACTGTCTAAGAATGACAACGTCATGATATAACTCAATGTCAGTTGCGACACTTTTGTAACTGCATCATGACTAATCATTCTAAGGTCAATTACGTCTTTACCATATAAAGATATATATTATTTTACAGAAACTGCTTATTTTATTCATAATAAAACATTTACAATAGTATTTATAAATAAATACAACTGGGAATTGGCGCTCTGAGCACCAACCCCAACACCAACGGCATCCACTTGTTAGACAATTATGACCCATAGCATCACTATTTGTAAAAGACATTGTGGTTTTTGTACAAATTAATTATGTAGCAATGAAATTGCATTTTATCATTTTGTAATTTGATTACTTAAATATATAAACGATAAAAGTTCCTATGATTAGTTCCGGATTATAAGATATGAGACACCATCAATCCATAAAGGTTTAATCATTAAATATCCCTGGTCGTAGTATTATCGAGACTAGACATCGATAATGCAGAATAGACTAGTATTACACTTGTGCGTGTTATGGAAGTGTAACGGTATAGTTCTCATATATTTAAGTATTGGATACTTATGCAAGTGTGATAAGAGGTTGTGTTTACCGATGGTATGGAAACAGCTTCGCTCTGGATAGACCCCGCAGAATCCCATTGGTAGTATGACTATGTGTCTATGGGAATCCGCATCAGGGTAGGTGTATTTGGTCTTAACCTGAGACTTACATCACTAGTACTTGCGACAATCAATACGCTTTGGTTTTGGTCGTCCAGGACTTTAACAAGTTCTGTGTACGCCTCTTCTGGGTTTATTGAGAATTGTAGTGTATTGGGTGTGATGTCAAGATGAAAGTATCACTTCAGTCATATGGAGATGATGATCACACAGGGATACAGAACTGGTACTCTAAATGGTTGCAACCATCGAGATAATATGATTTGGTCATGATTATCTGATTTAAAGAGACTAGTTGCTTGTAATCCGATATATGCTTCGTACGGGGCAGACACTATTCCAGCCTCAGGTCTTACATGTGACATCAGATACTGGATCGCTATACATAATACTACATATACTACGCCTGATATAGATTATATATTCCATTAAGAATATTTCTGGAGAATTGGGTAGGCACGGTGCTTTGCTAGAAGCCAATCATGTCTCGTAAATCGGTAAAAATATAGTACGAGGTACGTACGTGTTCGAATAGTCCGACGACCGGATTTACTGCCAATATATCCAGGGATCTCTCGGGTCACTTCCCGAAGATTCACCGATGACGTATGATTCAAGCATAATTAATCTTGGATTAATAGCGGAGAGATTTTATCTAGGATAAAATACTATTTGAAGAGAGAGAAAGATTAATTTGGAATTAATCGATAAAATAATATATTCGATTTATTAAACGAAATTAGATTTCGACGCGGAATTAAAATTATATTTTAATTCGGGCAAACGAGTTAATTTAGAATTAATTCGTTAGCGACGTGAATAATAATTTTGCTAGGCATAATTATTTAATTAAATTCGATTTAATTACGACACGACGAAAGTTCGTTAATTAGGAATTAGCGAACCCGAGCCCGGGAGTGTTTGCGGGCCCACTCGGATTTCGAATCAAGTGGGGCCCACATGTCACATCACTTGTCACTTTAAGTTTCTTTTAGTTGATGGGTTTTGGTGAAGTAAGTGAAGACTTGTTACACACTCCAACTTGATGGCATGGTTGACATATACCAACTTTGGTATATCATTATTTTAATTTTAGAAATTGAAATACAAGTCAACAAAATTCATTCCCTCTCTCTCACCCACATTCACGATTTTTTGGAAACAAAAACACTCTCCATTTTCTTTCATCTTGGCCGAACAAGGAGGAAGAGAATAAGAAGATTTGTAGCAAATTTTCTAAGGGCTAGCACTCTAAAGAATCAATACAATGTGATAGGGAAACCAACCTTGGAGCTTGGAATCACAAAGACAAAGCTTGGGGCTTGGACTTGGACCTTGGCCGAATTCAACAAATGATTCTTGGAGTTCATTTTTCTTCTCAACACATCTCAAATCTGTTCAATGTAAGTGTGTTTCCGCCTCATTTCATTTGATTATTCATTCTTTTCATTGTTCAATTATGATCTTGTGACTATATT
Organism: Zanthoxylum bungeanum; assembly: GCA_019454045.1. NCBI lineage: Eukaryota > Viridiplantae > Streptophyta > Magnoliopsida > Sapindales > Rutaceae > Zanthoxylum > Zanthoxylum bungeanum. The sequence goes on from SKCR01044373.1 coordinate 32,872, forward strand.
AGAAACCAACAATGGTATCATTGAGCCTAGTTTGAGCATGAAAAATGTTAGGGTTCATATGCTTAAAATTTGGGTAAAAATGATTTGAGCATGATTTGATGAAATTGTTTGATTAAGTATGCTTGAATGATGATAACATAGTGTTATGCATGATCAATTTCATGAAATATGAATTGGATAGTTTTTCTCCAAATTAGATGGCTTGGCCGAATGCATGCTTACCCTAAATGTCATGGTATTTTTTGTTCTTTTGATCATTGGATGATTTTAAAGACATGGGAAATGTTGATTTGTAATTCAATTGGATTGAAAATGAAATCGGACAAAATAAACCCTTGAATGTCGTGAGGTATATAGCATGAAATGAGTTGAATTTTGATCATGTGTTGATGATGAAAAGCATGATTAATGGATTATATTAGTATTTTGGAAATGTTAATTTAAAAGATTCATCATGGCTAAACACTTTGGTTTATTAAATTATGAATTTTGGAAAATTGGAATTTAATAAATTGGGCTTGATTTTGAATTGGGCTTATAATTGTTGTATTTGGGCATGATGGGCTTGGTTGGGCCAAGTTGGTTTAGGCCAATTGGATTGGATCCAAATTGGGCCAAAATCATTCCATTAAGTCCAAATATAACAAATGGGCTTTAAAAGTTAATTGGGCCTAATGGCCGAAATTGGTTTCTTGGCAAATAAGGGTGATTCCTTAATTGGGCTTTGGTATTTGGGTTTTACCCATATTGACCAAAGTCCATGCCTTATGAAATCAATTGAAACCCCATTGGACTTTTAATTAAACAACATTGGATGTTAATTGGGCTTTGAGACCCGTTTAGATTAGATTTGGAATCTAAGTCGTTAAAGCGCATTAAAAAGTGTAAATATTTAATTTGGAATTAAATAAATGAATTAGTATTGAATACGAATTAAATTAGATTTAAAGAGTAGTTCGATATAATTCAAGAATTTATACTTCGAGTACTTATTCATAAACGAGTTGGACTCGCGCAAAATCAAATCGTTGTTTGAACATTGGATGATCAATTAATTCAAAGATTAATTAATTGGATTAGATTGATTGAATAACATGCTATGAATGAATACATGGATGTTTTGAATGAATAATGTATATCGGATGGATATTAGAAGGGAAATGGCAATTTTGGAAATTGTTGTAAATTGTTGTAAATTTCGAATTTATTAAATTGGACATGCGTGTCCAGCCTTATCTCTCTTGATTATTTGTATTTATCTTCTCACCTAATTCCCCTCAATGTTAATGAGGTTTCTTTAATTGTATTATGTAATTGGGTAGAAGTATAATAGTGATAGCCGGGGAGAGGAAATATAGTGATTCGTTCTAGGAACAATCTGTGAAATATCCATCCGCATATCGTTATTAATTTATTTCCGCGCCTTATTATGCTTTTAGAATGCATGCTTAAGGGTGTATGATGAGACCTAACAAAGATAATAAATTGGTTTCCAATTTACGCGAAAAACCCTCAAAACATATTAAGCATTTTTCCTTCCATTGAGTGATTCTAACTCAAGATCCAAGATTGGCACTGGTTTGTTGACCAAAGTCAAGACCTTTGTCCATCGCGGATGTGTTTGAATCATGAAGGCTTTGTTCCATATCGGTGTCTTGTCCAAGTTGTGATTTGTTGGCCAAAGTCAATATCACTTCTTGTCCATCGACATCGATTACGAAGCTTTCCAAAGTCAATGGGTCCCGCTTAACTGGAATCATTAAGCTTGTTGTGCCAAAGCCAAGGCTTAGTTGATTCAGAGGAAAAAGGTTAGGAAAATATATTGGATATATTGGCATATATATTGTATATATGTTTCGGACTTAGAGGTCCACCTACCGGATCTAGGAATTGGATGAGATCCAATTGATCTTAGAGATCTACCTAGTTAAATATCATACAGCTTGTTGGCCAAAGTCAAGGTTGTGTGTTATTTAACGGGATCCTATGTGTTCTTGGGATTGTATTCAAGCATGATTAGGCTGTTAGCATGTTATTTGGTTAATAGGTTCATGATATAGTACTCAAGCATGATTATGTTGTTCTTAGTTTTCCATATCATAGGATTGAAATATTGTTCATGAGATTGCCATGTGATGTTGCATGTTGTGATGAACTTGTTGATGTATGCATATGAATTTAGAAGCATGATATTTTTGGAAATAAATGTTATTTAAGCCTGGTTAAATTATTACATAAATCCTTTTATTACAAGTGACATAAGTAAGGGACCATTCTGAACCCAACGGTTTGAGGTCGTTACTTCCCTTCGAGGGGTGAGTGCGGCTTAAATCTTTGTCCCGGTTCACACCGGGTGGCGACTCCATTACTCTCCGGTTTAGTCCCCCGTGGCTACTCCGTACTCCCAACTAGGCCCCCGAGCCTGGAACAGTATGCGTCGCCCCAGGTTCTGTTGTCCACAGTTATACTATTGCATTAATCTTTTCATTACAATTGGCATAAGTAAGGGACCATTCTGAACCCAACGGTTTGAGGTCTTCCCTTGCGAGGGGTGAGTGCAGCCTTAAATCATTTCCCAGTTCACACTGGATGGCGACTCCATTTTATTTCTCCGATTTAGTTCCCGCGGGCTACTCCGTACTCCCGACCGGGCCGCGAGTCCGGACAGCGTCGCCCACTTTTGTGTCCTACAATGGCGAATCCTGATAGAGAGTATGGAATGTTGTTAAGAGGATCCTTAGATATATCAAAGGAACCTCAGATGTTGCATTATGTTATAGAGGATCAGCATTAGTTGTCATGGGATACGTGGATTCAGATTTTACAGGAGATCTTAACAAAAGAAAATCTACTAAAGGTTGTGTTGTTTGTACTTACAGGAGGAGCAATGAGTTAGGTATCCAAGTTACAGAATGTTATGGCTTTGTCTACTATAGAAGCTGGATACATGGCAGCTACACAAGCCTGCAATGAAGCTATTTGGTTTAAAAAGGTTATTGGAGGAGCTCAGGCACAAATAAGATAATAATTCATTATTTTGTGACAATCATGGTGCTTTGTATATAGCAAAGAATCTAGTCTTTTATTCAAGAACAAAGCATATAGGGGGGTACAATACCATTTTTTTCGTGAAGTAATGGAAGAAGGTAGTGTGGACTTATTGAAGGTACACACCAATGAGAACCTTGCAAACGTAATGATCAAACCTATCAATATAGATAAATTTGTATGGTGTAGATCCTCTTATGGCTTAGCAAAAATGTAAGCATCTTGAAGACGGTAATGTAGAACAGATGGTATGAAAATTGATTAATTCTCAATCAAGTTTTCAAGTGGGAGAATTGTTAATTATTGAACATTTCGGCACTGAAAGGTGCAATAATTAATTAAAAAAAATTAATAATGTGAGTATAGCCCACATGTAAAAAAGAAAATAATAAAAAATTAATATTCACTATTTGTACAGTAAATCTCATGTTTATAAATAAAGACTTCATTTCATTATTTCATAAATTAATGAGAGTGTAAGATTGTTCACTCCTTATGTTTATAGAGAAGTTGTAAAATTCTTTACATTATAGTGAAATTCTTTTATAATTGTCAGTGGATGTTTCCCTCACATTGAGAGTTTTACCACGTTAAATTTGTGCCTCATTACTTTATTTTATTGTTAATATTTATGATAAGCTAAGTCTCATAGTTATTGTTAATTTCACTTTACTTATGTGTCAGCCTATGTGGTGTCATAAGCCCAAAAAAATACATTACTTATATTCTTTTCTTAGTATAGGGAAAAAAAACACTACTGGGAAAATTTTCGAATTTATCATAAATATTACAATAATAACATAAATTAACTCGTAAGTAAGTCATGATCAAGTTTTAACTTGATATACACTTAATTAGATATTCGAATACTAGAAAGTATTTCTTTGTGAAAAAGGAGGGTACATATTCCTCAAATCATGTTTCCAGTTTGTGGAAACATTTTACGAGTCTCAAATGCAACGGTGAAGTATATGGACCGGCATTAGCTTGGGGAGATAATGACATTGATCTAGACTCTTGTAGCGCACGTCGTTTTAGCCTGAAAGCAAACAAGACACCCGGTTCAAATTTCAAAATGCCATGGAATATTAGCTATATCATCTAGAAGCCAAAACAGTTTGTTATCTTGACCAAAACTTGAAAGCCTACACATAAGTTTTAGTTAAATTATTGAAATTCGTGGGCCTAACTCAACCCAAAAGTCAGCTTTAGAGTTGAGGGTTGTCCAATGTTTATATTTTGAGTTTAATTGTTTATCTCAGCCGATGTGGGATATTTTTCTCAACATAAAACGAGTATGCATTAAGAACCATGTGACGCTGGTGTGGTTATTTGAAGGAAGGATTTCATGAGGTTTAAATAGGTAAATGGCGAGAGTTCGATCTGTTGTTGAAGTGCAAGTTTTAACTTATTTGGTATTGTGTGTAGTGAAACTCTCGAGTTACCCCAATACATGCGAGAGGATAAGAAGATTTATCGGTCAAAAAACATAGAATATACATTAAGATTATATTGGTTTTAAGATATTTATAGGAGAAAAAATAAAATAGAGTGTTTGGTAAATCACTAGTTAAATGGGCTTAAATAGACTTGAAATTTTCTCGTTAAGATATGTTTTGTTAAAGGATGAGACCTGGTGCAAAAATAAATATTGTTTTATTATGACATGATGTCAAGGGGTGTAAATCTTGGATACATGCCTATACTTGCAGGGGTAAGACTATTTGCATCTACACATCACACAACTGAACCATCATCTCAAATATATTTTATTAGTTTTAACTATAATTGTAATTTTAAATGAAAAATAAATATATAGAACAAGTGAATAATTCAAACCAGTAACCAGACCGGTGAACGAACAAATAATTTAAAAGGTTTAAAAAATCAGTGAATCAATTATTGAACCGATAAAATCATATTACAATGATGATTGAATTGGTGATCTAAAATATTAAATATATGGACATATATTAACTTGGGGAGACAATGACATTGATCTAGATCCTTGACAAACCAGGTTTTAGCGCACGTCGTTTTAGATTTGTAACTAATTAGCCTGAAAGAAAGCAAGACACCCGGTTCAAATTTCAAAATGGCAATGGAATATTAGCTATATCATCTAGAAGCCAAATCGTTTTTTGTCACTTGTAAGGGTAAAGACTATTTTCATCTGCCATTCACATATCCCATAATGTCAAAAGCCTTCATTTTAGATATGCTTTATTAGTTTCATAAATTATCACTGGTGTAATAATATCAATATCCTTATTTTAATATATTTTCTTATATAATAACAAAAATTCTATTTTCATCAAACCACTCTCTGTTAATTTTGACTTTGACTAAAAATCTTAGAATATTTAGTCTTTGTTCATAATAAATGAATGAATATTTTTTTTTTTTTTTAAGGATCTAAAGATATGAGTTTTGATTAATTTATGAGACATATTTTAATAAATTTATGGATTGAGCGGGGTGATTGCCCAACTCATTTATATGTGGCTTCGTCATAGACTAATAGTAAAGATGTTAAAAAATCTCATGTTTCTATCGAAATTTTGGATTCTATATTGTTTGGTACAAGATTCAGAATGATATTTATTCGGACTAAAACTCTCAATTTTTGCTTAAAAATTATGAATCCCGATTAAAATTTAGGATCTTAAACCGTTGAGTCTGGATTTTAAGATGATTTTTTATTTAAATTTAAAAATCAATACGATCGAGATTCGAAATAATTTTTTATCTTAAATTATAAATTAGACAGAATAGATCAGAACTGATAAACTTCGACTCGTCACGAGTGATTAGCATCTCTTAATTATTAAATAATTAAACTGGTAAGATGAATGCGAATGCAAAATTTGTGTTATCAAACAATAATATAATAGGACCCATATTAAAAAAATAAAATAAAATAATAGGACCCACTTTAAATTATGGTCTCCACTATAAAATTAGACAAAAGTAATTTTTTTCCTTAAAATTTATTAAAATAAATTATCATTCACTTTTCCATCTTTTCACGTGGGAATCCAATAGAAAACTACCCGATCAACTTAATTAAAACAAAATTCATAATCAAATATTTACTTGGTATATGCCCTAGAATAATAGTTTGTCAAGAAAAATCCAAAATTTAGAGATTCATCATGCACGCACCTTTTCTTGTCCGGAGTAATGTTGTTGTTGTTGTTATTATTTTGAAATCGTTGGAAATTTCACTGGCAAACCATTATTTTTGGATTTAAGCGGAGAAGATAAAACCTCCAACTATCCCAAATTCTTACAAGAAATGCATTCCCTAAATTCGAACCCATAACCTGAAGGTCAGATCATGAACCCTACACCACCAAATCATACCCCTTAAGGACGGGAGCAATATATTATGCATATCCCCAGACCGAAATCATACTAATATGTTAGTGTGTGTGTGTATATAAATTATTTTAATACTTTTGTAATGTTTCATTTTACTTTATTTTACTAGTATTTAACTTAATTTTTGTGTTATATTGGAGTTTTGGGAATAAATATGTAGCTGAGTACACTCATAATGGATTTGAGTTTAGAGATGAATTGGTTTTAATAAAATTAAGTTGAAGAAATCTAGAATAATTGAGGAGTCAAGGGGCTAAATTGAATTTTGACATGCTAATTGGTGGGCATGCACGTGAAGTGAAGTAAAAGGATCCAAAAATGTGCATGTGACTTTAATACAAAAGAGCGCCCTTGTATTAAAGCCGCACACAAATATTGAAAGCCGCAGCCGCACATTCAAATTAACCGGCAGAATTTTTTGCCAATAATTAAAAGAGCACTCACATTGAGGTAAAAAGCATTGTGTGACACGTAAAAAACAAATATATATATATAATTTAAAATTAATTAATAATAATAATAAAGTGAAAAAAAATTATTGATCAATACATGTTATATATTTATCGACGGTTGTTTTTCGTTCGTAAAGAACTAAAAGCAAATTTAGTAAACAGACAAAAAAAAACACAGAGACAATGATTCATGTGGTTCGGCGGAGAGTGGCTCCAACCTACATTCACGGGAGAAAATGTGATGTATTTTATTCCTGCTCAGGGTCAAGACCGACCCGGGCTACAAGTGGGGGATATAAGATTACAAAAATAACCATCTCGGGTCTTACAACAAGCCGGTACAAATCTCTCAGGTGGTCGGGTGTTGACTTACTTTCTCTCTCTATCACTAACTCTTCATCTCTAAGCTTCTCTCTTAGTGGCGGGATGCAAAAATTTTCAACCCTTGAATTTGACATTTTATCCCTTTTATATAGGCTCACAAATCTACTGTTCTACCAACTCATTATGTCAGCCGTCGTCACCAGACTATCATTGCCCACATGCTGCTTTCCTCAATCACTTAACAAACAGTTGTACTGTCACTGGGTTCAACCACACATGTCAGCAGAAACACATCACAACCTTTAGCCATTTCTACACACGTACTGAAATGCTTTTTTTACCCTGACCTGGGTATCATGGTGGACCTTGAGGGGATCGCCCCAATCTGCTGCAAAAGGTTTTAAATTGTTAGTACAAGGTTATAAATTGAACGAAAGAAAAAGAAGGGGGAGGACGAACCATTACCTTCAACACATAAGGTATTTGGGACTATGACGTCCTCGTCAGCAGCCTGCCAATGCCTGCCCCATGGCCCCCCGGCACAGAATCACTTGTCCTTGAAGTTCTTGTTGGTGGCCGGGAGGTTCGAGATTATGTGTGGAGCCCCGGTGTAGGTGGAAAGGTAGTGCCAACCCTTGTACTCTTTTGGATTGACATTCATCATGTACAGTCTTTTCAACTCGAGGACTGACGGCTCCCCAGCCCAGCTCAACTCCAAATCACATAGAGCCCTGCCAATACTCTCCACTCGTTCAAGTTCAGTTGGCATAAGGTCAGGTTCATCGCTGCCAGCATCTTCGCAAAGTACCATTGCACGGAAATATGTAGGCCCATGTCAAATAAGGCAGTGCAGAGAGCCATCTGATTGTCACGAGGCCGGCTAGTTTGATCCCCCTCTTCTGGGGTGCTCAGAGTAATGGCCTCGGGGATATTGAACCTCGTCCTCAGCTCGACCTCAGTTATCAAAGAAGTTTGTGTTTGGGTTTTGGGTGGTAATTCGGGTAAACGCAGCGGAACGTCGGGAAATCAAAATTTTCCGATTTCAATAATTTTTCTTGGGTAATTAAAATAAACTAATTTATTTTAATTACTTAATACTTAAAAACTGAAATTTTTACCCAAAAATCAGATTTTTTCAGTAATTACTGTTTTGTCCCAAAACTTTATATTTTAATCATTTTAGTCCAAAATTGTCAAATACAATTCTAATTGATTCCGAATCAATCCAAAAATGATTTATACATGTCTTATACATGAAAATACAATTTGCAACTCAAAGAAACTGAATCTTCAGAATTTACCGAATGGTCCATAAACTTTCAAGAATTTGCAATTTGGTCATTTTTGTTCAAAACATGCCAAGATCAAATCCAAAAATTCCCAAATTTAATATACATCAAATCTCATCACATATATGAAAAGCCCCAAATTTGGTGAAGGTTAAAAATCCTAATTTTATAATTTCACAAATTAACAAATTAACACCAAATTAATTAAATTCAATGCTTTAATTCAATTCCCACAACACCAAACAAGTCTCACCATCATGAAATAACTCAAGAACAATTTTAGGTCAATCATGAGTGGCTAAGTAACTCTAAAATGGCAACTTCCATCAAATGGTTAAAAAAGAATGCTTAATAAATAATTTAAAGCAATCTAAAAACATATACATGCTTCCATCTTCCAATCAAGTTCCCAATCATCAAAACGCACCCATAAAAGAGTAGAGAAGAAACTAAGCTACTCATATAGAAGCCTGGTATGAAAGAAACAATTTTCCTAAAGGAAAAAGTAAGAAAAACTTACTAAAATCCTTATTTTCCAAGCCTTTCTTCCTTTATTCCTTTTTTTTCTCTATTTCTTTCTTTGTATTTTGAGTTTTAGGGTTCTTGAATTAATGAAACAAAAAATAAAACTAGGCTTATATATTTTTCAACATTACCGAAAAATGAAGAAATAATAATAGCCATGTGTTTTAATTTTTATTTCAATAAATTGGAAATGATTTAATTTTATTTGTGGTAAAAAATCATCAAATAATTCAATCCTCATCACAAATAAACCAATTAAATCATGCCAAATAAACCAATCAAAATTGGCCACTTTATCCAATTAAAATAAGCCATTTAGCTTACTTAACAAAGTAAACTAGATATTTAATATTTAATTAATTTAATTATTTAACATTTAACATTTAAATAATCAAATAATTAAATACAAATATCTCAAATATGTGTATTATATTTACATTAAATAATCAAAATACATAAATTAATAATAACTGTCAAATATCACAATTCGACATTTAATAATTGGCTGAAAGATCTCAAACGCATGTGTCTTCTTTTAATTGTTAAATGACTTATAAATAATCAGTATTATTTATAAAAGTTGTCCTAGTGCCCTACGAGTATATCTCATTAGTGAAACTCTTTAGGTTCAGGCATATCCGTCTTGAAATCAAATTTCGTGTTCATAATCTACCCACTAGTAAATTATGACGAACACTGATAAAATCTCTGAACCATACATGTCGAGGTCACTGCATACGTATAATCCTTCTGTCACAGATATCCGGATTATCCCAAAGATATAGATATAAACGTCAAATCTATTTAGGTATAATCTCGTCGACGATTCTATTATTAATCTCTTAAATAACACTTAGAACTTATTTCTACAATGTACCACGGGCCCATGGATTTAACAGATTGTTAATTCCATAATGGATACATATGATCTGTACACAGAACTGACGGATCATATTTTGATACGCACATGATATCATAAGGATCAATACACACCCAACTAATAGGCAGAGGTCTGATCTAAATAGATCGGTGACGTGACTGTCATCAAAGTGTGGAGGATACCTCATACATCCACAGTGGTATTTCAAGTTGAAGGATCATTATGCTCACTCAACCCGAGAAGATTCTTATTGACGTTGGTGTACCATCTATTAAGAATCTTCGGCGAGTCGTTCAATGTTTATCTGATATAAACACCTACGTGTCTATACGAGTCTCCCGAAACTCACGGTTCATTGAGAAACCATTGGAATCTAATATTCCAATATACGACACGTACCAGTCTCAGCGGGTTTACTTACTGACCAAGTAATTGTAAACCTTGACTAGGAGCAGTTACATAATGATATTGTTATGATAATGCTCAATGTTAGTTGCGACGCTTTTACAACTGTATTATAATCAATCACTCTATGGTCATTTACGTTTTTACCATATAATAAAAGAATTTATATTATATAAACTGTTTATTTTATTCATTAATAAAATATATACAAGAGTATTTACAGGGAAATATATAAGAAATTGGCGCTCAGAGCACCAACCCTAACAGCCTGGTCCATGTCTAGGTTGACGAAGTCAAGATCAGGGTGACTTGGCTTGGGTCGGGGTACCCTTCGGCTATAAGATTGATTCTCCTCCTTAGAAGGGGTCGGTGTTGTATCATAATCGTCAAAACTCTATAATCCCAAGCTATGTATGTTTACTGGCTCGGTCCAGCCTGAGGTTAGCGCGGAGGGAGATAAGATGTTGAGGGGAGTTGGCGAGGAAGACTTTGAGCCCAATATTCCAGCCAAGGTAAGACCCGAGGAGGAAGGTTAGTTCAGAGCAACTTAGTTCTAAAATATAATCATGTGGTTAGTAGAGCTTACCAATTCAACTAAATATAGATGTGAACAAGGTCGGTTTCCTGCTTAAGCGAACTAAATGGTGGCTTTGAGTTTAGGAAGATTTTGATTTTTAGACGTATCCATAATAATATTTTAATAAATAATTGTCTTAAAATTTAATGTTTTAAATTATTTTTTGCATCCAGAGACTTATTCTGAATGAATCTCAAGAATGACATATTGTTCATATGATGTTGCTTGTAAAGCACAATGGTCCAATCTGAAAGACTGGAGGTATTATTTAATAGAAAATCTCCTGGTGGACAATAGAGTTCTAATTTACTTCATGTGATAGATCTTTTGTGTTCGCAGATGTTGTAGGGACTAAATAAAGACATAAAAGACTCAAATCTCAATTTTATTTAGAATTAAAAAATTATATCAATTAAAAAATTATATCAATTAAAAAATATGTATATAAATATAACGAGATCTCATTATAAAAAATTTCATGCCGCAAATGTTCTTGAGCAGTTCGATGTGAAAACATGATTTACGCAGTTTTATTTTTAAAAAAAAAATCTGTAGAATTTAATGAGTCTATTCGTATTATCGTATATTTAAATTTATATAGGGATATGGATGGTTAATATGTGAGGTGAGGCTATTTTTAGTATTTGATCAATATCTATTTGATTTGTTGTGTATTTTGATACCAAGAGGAATATTAATTATTTTCCCCAAAGTCGTAGTTGAATTGGTATTTAATTATTTTAATAAAATTTGTCATTTCGATTTAAGTCTTTGGGAGGTAAGGGGTTAAAAGTCCCCAATGAACATAATTTCATGGTGTATGGTTCAGTATCTAACATTCAGATCATTAGTTCGAATCTAGGGAGTGTGTTTCTTGTAAGAGTCTGAGAAAATAAGGGTTTTACTTGTTTCGCTTAAGCTGAAGGGGTGGTTTGGCGGCGGGTTTCCAACGATTCAAAAAAAAAAAAAGTTAATGGATTAAAAATATATTTGAGTCTACTCACTCTTTTATCTTAAAAAAATATCAAATAATAGTTTAATGGACTTAACTCTTACTGTGAAAGTAAAAGATCACAGGTTCAAATCGTAGATGATACATTTAATTTAAGATTTAAATAGGATGAAGATGCAATACATAAGGAAAATACTAAGGTAATCTTTTAAAAAAAATACCAAGAAGAGATGGATGTAATTAGTTTCTTGTGATATATATCATAAATTAATTGAATGAACATTTTTATTTAATAATTTCCATATAACTTAAAAAATTTATTAGGGATTAGAGACATGATGGGATAATATATGAAGATATTTTTAATATTTGAGCATCATTTATTTGATTTGGTGTGCATGTTGATATGGAAAGGAGATACATATAATTAACTTCTTATCAAGTATGTCATGAATGTAATGAAAGGCATAAATGTCACCATCATTCATGCATGCATATATATATATAACACTTAGTCTACTGATTTTTTAAATAACTTATTCACCTATGTTCGAACCAGAAAGAAATTGGAGCTTAAAAATCAATTTCATCTTCTTGTAAGGGAAAAAACTGATCCTAATACCCACAGATAAATTTTAAAAATTTACAATTAAATCACAAGTTTTGTATTTAATCTTTATTGAAGTTAAATAAATAAATAAATAAATATATATATATATAATATATATATATATATATATATATATATATATAATATATATATATATATATATATTTGAAATCGTTGGAAACCTCACCGTCAAACCACTCATTCCGGACTTAAGCGGAGCAAGTAAAACCTCCGGCTGTCCCAGACTCTTACAAGAAACACGCTCCTTGAATTTGAACCTGGGATCCAAAGATAAGATCATGAGCTCTACACCACCAAGCCACACGAAAGCAAAATATTATAACTACTAATAAATCAATTTGATTACCACATTAAGTTTTGATGTTCTAAATTTTTTTTTGGCTATATTCAACTCTCTTTTTATTTATAGTATTAGCAAATGAAGAAACAAGCTCTCAAGCGTGGGTGTTGCTTGGTGGCAAATGATCTAAAGATTTAATTATCGGATTTTGGGTTTGAGTACATGAGGTGTATTTTTTATAAGAGTTTAGGGTAGTCAGGGATCCATTATTTTACTCCAACAGAAACAAAAATTGGGGGTGTAAGAGTCGAATTAAGGAGTGTATTTCTTATAAGAATATATGATAATCGAGAATTTTACCTGTTTAATTTAAACTCAAATCGAGTGATTTGACTTAAAAAAAAAAATGGAGAAACAAATACAACAGACACTGAATAATTAGGGGAAAAACATTCACCCAAATTCCAAAAGAAAGGCCATTACTAATAAAATTGGCCAAACGAACAATTGTAATATTAAAATAATATTTTTTAATAATAACAAGAAACTTCACTTTTTTTTTTTTTTTTTTTTATCACATTGGTTCGAGTGAAATCGAAATCTATCTTATCCTATCATATTCAAAAGTTTCATATGAATGCCCTGGTTCTTAAAAATTAAATGTTGAAATGTGAAAATAGCCGGGAAAAAAAAAAGTAGTTGCACAAATACAAAAACTAAAAAGTGTAAGGGCTGTATTACAATTACCCATAACTTCAAGGGAATAAATATAAATATGATTTCCACGGTCATTGGCTCCACAAGGAAGGATCACATCAGCACAAGATCTGCATTTACGGATCATTTTTTGCTTCACTTTCTGTAAGTTGTTTCTTCAAATATCACATCACACATAAATCGCAATCACTAAAAAGTTTAGATTTTCACACATCCATTTCACTATCAGTTAGTTTTTAGTGATCTTTTTTTTTGTAAAGTTTTAACTTTGTTAACTTTATGTAATATATTCTTCAGTGAATGTCGTTTATTTGTATTTTTTTTATTGTTTTTACGTAAGAGGGGGTGTCAATAATGTGATTTGATTATTACCCAGTTGGAAAAAATGAAAAAATTAGTGATATTTATTGTAAAGATTGAATTTTGATTTTGATTCTTTTGTTTTGTTTATTGTTACAGTTGAAAAATGGCACAAATTTTGCTGCATGGTACTTTACATGCTACGATCTATGAAGTAGATCAGCTTGAAGGTGGAGGTGGAGGCAACTTTTTCACTAAGGTGACTTGTATGATCTTGTAGTTTTTCTTTTTTGGATCTTGGTTTAAAGTTGTTGAATTTTGTGAGTGCTAATTTTTTGGCCATTGCCCATTTGGTGTCTTTCAGGATTTAGTGTATAAGTTGACTGTATTTGAGTGATATAGCAGGTTAATACAGACTTCTATGTTACCTTCTTTAAAGTGATTTCAGTGCTATCAAGTTATTGTTTACTGCTTTGTCTAATTGATTTGTAGTGCAATTTTAAAAATTTATATAGTTTGAAGTTTATCTGCCCTCTTCCTTTTTGGAGAATAATGATTTTCTCTTTCTGAATATATGTCATCCAGGATTTGTACATCTCAAGTTTCTCAACCCTTTGATTTGTTCTGTTATTGACTTCAGTACTGAGTATTAATTCTCATTACTTTACACTAGATCACTTCCTTGTTACCACATGCTACCAGGAAATATAAATTTGAAACATTTTGTTCTGAATAGTGTCAACACGACTTCTATGTCAATTATTTTAAACTGTTTTTCTTTTCTTATTCTTGAGTTTTGTATCCAGATTTTATGCTTGCCTTAGTTCTTACCGTTTCGTAAAACTCAGTTCTGACAATACTTTGGTAGATATTGAATTAGCTATCTGCTATCTTTAAGTTCTTAGAAACATAATGTGGCCAATTTTTTAAGCTTTTCTTTTTATCCGTGATTTATTGCCCTTTTCTTGGACCTTTTTCCAGATATATATCAATAATAGTGAGAGTTTTTCTGCAGTGGAATGCATTCAAATACAGACTTCCATGTTACCTTATTTTCGACAAAGTTTTGCATGTTTTCGTACAATAATTTGTTAAGTTTTTACATTACGTAAATTTAAACCATCGTTGATGTGATCATGTGAGCAAAATTTGATCCCAAGACCATTGTACCATTTGTCTCCCCAACGTGAACTACAATTTCTCACACTTTAATTAGTATTTGTTGTCCCATCATGTGCTAGAATTTCTTGTTTCATTGTGGGCGTGGTTGTGCTTTATGATGCAATCTTTATCCATTCTTAAAAAGTTATTGAAGTATGTAATCACATTTACTTACCCTCCGTTTCTAACTGATGAAATTTTCTGGTAGCTTATTGGTGGTCTTAGCAAAGGAGTTAGTAAGCTCTATGCATCTATCGATCTTGAAAAGGCTAGAGTTGGGAGGACCAGAATGTTAGAGAATGAGAGATC
>SKCR01044374.1:0-47163 GCA_019454045.1 Zanthoxylum bungeanum
CACATTATTAGCCCTCAATCACATTAGTAACCCTCTGAAACATTGAGTACAATCACATAAATCACACATGTGACATCAGTCACATTATTAGCCCTCAATCACATTAGTAACCCTCGGACACATTGAGTACAATCACATAATGACTGTATTTTTTATCTACCATCGTAAAATGCTTGTCAATTGAGTATGTGTTTGAGTACGTATTTTTTAGTTACAGTCACAATATGACATAAATGGTTTCATCTGCACACCAAAAAATTAAAGAAAAATTAATATTGAGTGCGTATTTAAAATAAAATAAGTGTTTTCAAAATAGATTGTCTAAAGGAAATATAATGGATTAAAAAATATATTTTTGCTTACCCACCCTGTTATTTTTCAAAGCAAAGTAAAAAAAAATTTTTCATTTAAACATAATTTATTTATTTACTTTTAAAATTTTTGTTTATAAGAATAAAATGGAGAAAAATTTAGGTCAAAGTAAAAAAAAAAGTGAGTAAAGAAGAATATCAAATGATTAAAGAGAATAAAATTTAAAATATTAAATGAGAAGCTAGTTAAGATGTATGAGATTTTTTTTTTTTTTTTTAAATAAGTGATGAATAATAAGATTTATTTTAAAATTAAAATATAGCTGCCCAAAACTTTGATATAATAATCAAACACAAAACTAGACACTTAGCGGGTCCTCAATGTCACCACCAAAGTGTTGACTCTTATTAAATGACAATATTAGTTAATATTTTGACTATACTTAAACCAAACTCCTCCGCCGCCGCTATTCCATCTTCCCCGTTCGCCGTCAGTTATTTGCCCATCCCATAATCAAGCTCCGGTAACGTTAGCCTCTCTCTAAAAAAAAACCCTAGCTTTTTCTTTGCTATATCTCTAGATTTTTGCTGAATTTTTTGGGAAATTAGAACTTACCTACCTCATAATTAAATTTTCGAAGGTCATATTTTGTAAAGTATGCATTTTTTTTTCTCATTGTTATTTCCATTTTAGAAAACGCCTACATGTTGGGTTTCATGTTTCGAAATCGTCATGTCTTTTGGAAAAAAAATATTAGGGTTTCAAATTTATACCTAAATCTTGTTTGGATCTGTTGAAGATTGTTGTTTTTGTTTTTCCTAGGAATGAAGAGATTGAGATCAAGCGACGATCTTGATTCGTATAATGAGAAAAGCACAAGCAAGGACTCATCAAACCCTAACCCTAGTCGTTCATCATCGTTGTCGCATCGTAGCTTTCACTACAAGTCCGATAATGGCGGAAGGGTTTGGTTTCTCCGTCGTCATCGTCCAGGTATGAACGTGATCGATCTTTAGATGAAGATAATAGGATTGTAAGGAAAAGATCGGATCATGATTTTGATTCTTTTGATAGGAGAAAAGGTGGGTTTGACAGATTTAGTAATAGAAATGGTGGTGGTACTGTTAATGATAGAGCCATTCATAGATCAGAGAGTTTTTGTGGGCCCAGAAGAGAATTCCCTAAAGGGTTTAGGTCTGAGAGAGACCGAGACCGGTCCTGGAGAGAGGGGTCTGTATCCTCATTTCGAAGAGTTGGAAGTGGAAGTAAAGAATTTGATATTGGAAGTAAGGAGTTAGAGGGTAGTAGTAGAGAGGAGAGGGGAGGGAGTGTTAAGGGATTGAGGGATATGATGAAGTCATCTAGCTGGTCTAGGGATTCAGGGAGCGACCAATCGAGGGTGAGAGGATTGGGGGATTCAAAGTCCAAGTCAAAATCGAAGTCTAGATCATCGCCAACATGGTCGAAGGATTCTGTTGGGAGCGAGCAAGCCAAGAATATGGAGGTGGTGAAGAAGAGTGAGGAGGTTAAAGTTGATAGTGGTAGTAGTAGCGAGATGGAGGAAGGCGAGCTTGAGCCTGAAGCTGCGCTTGAACCGGAGGAAGGCCAGCGTGAGGCTGATTCAGTTTCTGAAAGGGTTGATATTGAAAATGATGCAAACGAGAATACAGCTAGGGTTGATAGTGATAGTAAAGAAGTGAATGAAGGAAAAGTTACAAATGATTCAGAGAAAGAGGAAAATGAAGGGGAAAAAAGTGAAATTGAAGGAAGAAATGATGGATTGCATAAAACTGGTGAGTTACCTGAGAGCGAGAACTTAAATGCTGGCAGCGGTGATGGTGGGGATGGGAAAGAGAATGTGGTGGATGCTGGTGAGGGTGGAAAGGTGCAGGAAGAGGGTTTGGGGAAGGGTAGTGACTGTAAGGTGGAAGGCAGTAAGGATATAGTCGTTGAAAAGTCCCTGTGTTTGGAAGAGGCACGCAAGGAAGAGAAGGGGATTGATCTTGAGATAAAGGTAGATGAGGAGATTGAAGTGCCAGAGTTCAATAAAGACCAAATCATGCAAGAGAATAGAGGAGAGGAAGTGAATGTGTTTGAAACGGAGGGCTTGACCATAAATTTTAAGGATAAAGGCAAATGTGTGGCTGCTACACCAAGCCAAATTGCTGAGGCTGCAGAAGATGGTGTATTGGTTGAAAGAGAATCTAGTGCTACTGTGACATGGAAAGCTGATGACATTGAAGGACCAAGCTCTAGGGGCTTTGATTTGTTTACTAGCTCTCCTGTTAGAAAAGCACAGGAGAAAACAGAAGTGGTTGCTAACAAGGCGAAAGATGAAAAGCTTGAACTGGAGCCACTTGTTCTTTCTCTTAGCTTACCTAATGTTTTGTTACCTATTGGTGCCACCCAGGCTCCAGATTCTCCAAGCCATGGGAGGAGTGTTCAGTCCTTGACTAACACATTTCGTTCGAACTCTGATGGGTTTACAGCATCTATGTCTTTTTCAGGCTCTCAGTCATTTTTTCATAATCCAAGCTGTTCATTAACACAGAATTCCATGGATAACTTCGAACAATCAGTTCACAGTCGTCCAATATTTCAGGGAATAGATCAAGTTTCTCAGGGACCTTGGCAGGGACAGTCTCAGAATGAATCAAGTAGGCATAAAGAAATACCATTGTACCAGAAGATTTTGATGAATGGAAATGGATCGATTCATCATTCTCAAGCATCATTACAGGGTATTCCAAATGGTCAACTTTCGCCAGGACAACATGTTAGGGTTACAGATGGAAGCGCTAAAATGCCCAATGGACTTGAAAGGCAGTTGAGTTTTCAAAAACAGAATGATGTCCGATCCCCTTCAAATAGTGCTGGATCACATGACGTTGGTTCAAACTATAGTTTTGATAAGAAGCGAGCAATGAGAGAGAAACATGGTGGTAACCTATATAGAAGTAGTAGCCAGAAAGAACAAGAACTTCTGATAGGTGGAGCTGATTTTGTTGAGATGATCATCAGTAGGATAGTTTCAGATCCTATTCACGTAATGGGTAGGAAGTTTCAAGAAATGACAGGACAATCCATTCAATGTTTCAAGGAGAGCATCCATGAAATCATGTTGAATGCAGATAAGAAGGCACAACTACGTGCATTTCAGAATGCATTGCAGTGTCGATCTGATATGAGCATTGAGGTGCTCTCAAAATGTCATCGGGTTCAACTAGAAATTTTGGTTGCTTTGAAAACTGGTTTACCAGAATATCTTCAGCTTGACAATGGTATTACATCAACTGATTTGGCTGAGATTTTCCTAAACCTAAGATGCAGAAATCTTACATGTCGGAGTCCTTTGCCTGTTGATGAATGTGACTGCAAGGTTTGTGCGAGGAAGAATGGCTTTTGCAGTACTTGTATGTGTCTTCTGTGTTCAAAATTTGACATGGCATCTAATACATGTAGTTGGGTTGGGTGTGATGTTTGTCTACATTGGTGCCATGCGGATTGTGGGTTACGTGAATCTTATATCAGAAATGGACATAGTTCGACTGGGGCTCAGGGATTAACTGAGATGCAGTTTCATTGTGTTGCCTGTGATCATCCTTCGGAAATGTTTGGTTTTGTGAAAGAAGTTTTTCAGCATTTTGGAAAGGAATGGTCAGCGGAAAGGATGGCCAAGGAACTTGAATATGTGAAGAGAATCTTTTCTGCCAGCAAGGATGTAAAAGGAAGAAGGCTGCACGAAATTGCTGATCAGATGCTAGTTAGACTGTCAAACAAGTCTGACCTTTCAGAGGTTCTCAATTATATCATGGGTTTCCTGACTGGTAAGTTTTATTATCTATCTAAGAGCAAAGGTCAATGACCTCTTGGATTTCCTGTAAAATGGAAATTGGATGGCTTGCATTTTTTAAAATTATTTTCTTTATAACATTAACTAAAAGGAATGTTGTAGCAATTCCGTGGTGCTTGATTTACATGTTTTTGTGTCATGTTATAACATTAACGTTAGTTTCCAGTGATTTGGCATGGACGCTATTCAGAATTATTGATGACTCATTCGAACAGGAAAAATATGGGACTTTTGCTACATTGTGTTGTGAGAATGTGTGCCTGCGAGTGTTCCCCCCCTCCCCCCACCCCCTATGTTTGGCTACTTCTAGACAGCTAGACTACGTAGTTGCTAATTAATTTTTTCATTGGGATTGCAGATAGTGGATCTTCCAAGTTTGCTAGCACTGAAGTGTTTCCAGAGAAGGGGCGTGTAAAAGGAAGCAATGGTGTTACTGGGCCTAGTAATGACACCTCATGGCTCAAGTCTGTTTATTTGGACAAATCTCATCAATTGGAAGGGTCAGCTAGCCTACTTCCCAGCTTCCATTTTGAACGGAATGATAAATTCCCAGTGGAATTGGAGCTGCCTAAAAGTGTTCAAAAGGAACCCTTTTTGATGAACTGGAGAGCATTGTGAGAATTAAAGAGGCAGAGGCTAAAATGTTTCAAGCACGTGCTGATGATGCAAGGAGAGAGGCCGAGGGCCTGAAACGAATTGCAATTGCAAAGAATGAAAAGATTGAAGAAGAGTATACTAGCAGAATCACAAAATTGCGTCTGGTTGATGCCGAGGAAGCGCGCAAACAAAAGCTTGAAGAATTCCAGGCTCTGGAAAGAGCTTATCGTGAGTATTTTAATATGAAGATGAGAATGGAAGCTGATATTAAAGATCTCTTAATACAAATGGAAGCTACAAGACGGAACCTCACCAGGTGATTTGCTGGTGACTTATCATATAGCTCAGATAATCTCAGAAATTTGTATGTCCAAAGTTGTTTTTGATTTGTAGGTCTGACCTTCAATTTAGTAGCTGTAATCTCCTCTTCAGCTGCTAACCAAAATCTGCACTGTAATTATTTCTGCTGTATGTAGATGATTGCCTGTGAAGAAAAATTATAATCATGATGCGTTGGAAAAATGATTCTGCTGTATCATTTTAAGTATGAATTTAAGTTATGTACAGTTCAAGTATGAATTTAAGTTATGTACAGCAACTGAAAGCCATCAACTTTTCTCAAATTCGTTTGCTCAACTGACAAAGAAAGTAAAAGAAACTTTTACCATTTAGAGTAGGAAAACAGATGGATAATTTCATCTGATCATAAACTAATTCGTTAATGGCACAAGGTTTGAAATATTGCTCCAACAGACGATGGATGACAAAGAAACAGAACATTGCAGAGTTAGCAATTTGTACTCAAACATCGAACAATATTTTTACACATGGAGAGGATGATATTCAATTTCCCAGTACTAGACAGCATATTAGTAGGCGAATACTGACTATTTGTATGCGCATTCACACGACGGGCATGTTCCAAGATCTCCCGAAACGAGAACATTAACATGGTTTATTGAGAGTAAGCTGATTAAATATTAAAAAAGATTTGACAGATGAAACACCCGGCGTAGTCAGAATCAGATAGTAATTCCCAACCTCCGATACAAATGAAAGTCGTGTTGTCCAATCCTACCTATGCCAACGCCTTCTGCTTCCATGATGAGAGATTCAGCCAGCGGCATTCTCCCCGAACTCTCTTGATTCCAATGCAACTTATCCTTTTGGAGCTGGTGTAACAAACTACGCGAGCCTCCAGACGAAGCCAACATAAATCCTATCCGAATAAAAAAATAAAACGAAGTCGTGCCCATCACTTTATTTTTAACCATAAACTTCGGCAAGAGATAGGCTTATTGCCTCTTCCACTCCTGAACCATTACTAAGATAAAAGGAGGTAGGGCAAAAGCACAAGGTAAGCTCCTCGTTAGCGGGAAAGAAAGACCCTCCGTAACCTCAGAATGAAATGAAAGGGGCTGCCTGACTCGTCAAGAAGATAGATGCATGTATCACGTCATTAGACCTCTTTTAAAATTGGGAATTTAAGGGTTTTTAAGATTTTCCATACCCATGTTGCTTGAAGCGATATTTTGTTTCACTTTTTTCATTTATATTTTAAGCGCACTATCCGTGCTTTGTGAAAAAGATTCCTTTTGCCTACTTGGACTAGCCTTTGAGTACTCCTGAGATATATAGTGGAAATATTTTGAACTCGTTGTTGCATAGCTCAGGTCGGAGCAACGCGCCATTAGATGTTCAACAGGTAGTCTCACGGCCGTCACGACTTACTCATGCATTTTCTCATACATTTTCTTAAAGGAGCACCGATGGTATGGTACCACAGCTTGGGGAAAAATTATGAAGGATGAATGTAGAGTATTGACAGAAGCGTTCTTGAACCAATATTTCACGGATATGGAGATTGATTTGATGCTCCATGACTTAGAAAACACAAAATAGAAGCCGGAGGATAATTTCAAAGAATATGTTGACCGCTAGAGAAGCCAGCATTTGAGAATGTAATTACAGCCGTCGGAGAAGGACCAAATCAAGATGATTATCAAGGGCACCAAGCCCTCCATCTATAACAAGCTGAGGAGAATGACCTCCATGATCTCTGACTTTTGACAACTGAAGGAAACAATCATAGATATAGAGGAGGAAGAGGCCGAGAATCGAAAATTCTACGGTAAGAAAACTACTGAAGGGCCATTTGGAATGAAGGCTGGGACCGTCGAGATCATTGCTGTTAGAGATAAGAGGTTCTCAAACCTTAGAAAACCTCTGTCTAAGGTGTTCAAAAAGTTACAGAGGCAAGACCTGTTGAAACGTCTAGAACTAAAATAGTCGTCAAAACCCATACCTCACCACATTGACCTAAACCGCTACTGTCACTTTCACCAGCAACACGGCCATGACATTAACAACTGCACCCGCCTTAAACATGGAATTCAAGACTTGATCGATGGAGGAATGATACTTGATCCTGAGGAGCACCATCCCAATGCATGATTATTGCATTACATTTGTCTTTTCTTGTTATTTAATGACTCTTTCCAAAGTTCGATGATGAAATCAAATTCAGTGTTTCTCAAGAACATTATGCCTCTTAAAAAATGAGTATGTCTACATCCTAAAATTAATTTTAAACATTGGAATCACTAACAGAATGCTATCTACAAATGCGCACTAAAACTTGCACTTGAAATTACAATGCATAATTAGAAAGAATTTATGCTGACAAAATTTATAGAGATGGTCAAGACACTTGACATTCATTTGACTTTTTTCCAAAAATAAGGATGGGATGACACCAAGTTAAGGAGATGAGGCGAAAGAGAGCAAAAACAAATGTGAGAAAAAAGGAAAAAAAGAAAAAGAAAAGAGAAAAAGAAAGAAAAGAAAAGAGAGAAAAATGGTGAATCCCAAAAAACTTGCTATGCTGTTTGGATTGTTTAGTAATCAGGAGTATCATGCACCCCACGACTACTTCAAACGACAACTCAAGTATCATGCACCCCACGACTACTTCATGGTAGAGTGCTGGGGTTTTGTATACACAGTATACCCGAGGTACTAGTATGCGAGGTACTACCTCTCCAGTGTCCGATCCTCGAGTACATCCTCAAATTTCCACAGATAGGTTAGTAAAAATTCATGAATTATTCAAATATCCTTCCTTACGATGTAACTTTATTCTTTGAAATTCCTTCCGTAGTTACCCTGGTTCATTTTCGAAATGTCCCAAGGTAAGTTATGAAGATAGGTAGTAAACTTCTAATGATATTCACCCAGGAAAATAGGAAGAGAAAGAGAAAGCTAAAAAGAAAAGTAAGGAATGATATGCAGATGTTCAAGTAACTAGAGACAGTAAGTGGGAGAAATATAAAAATAGATGATTAAGAGAACATTAGAACTTGTAGTAGTAAAAATGAATATAGCAAGTCTAATAGACCTATGTAAGGTTTCCTCCTTTCGTAAGATTCATTCTTTCCTTAGAAAGTTCCTTCAAGCTAAACCATTAGCCTTTGAGAACCCCGTACAAATAGCAAGCTCTCCGAATAACAAAGGATATTTAGAAGCATAAAAGAAGCAAGAAATCAGAATTAGACGTGGGAGTTCCAATAGAGAAGATGTTCCAAATAGGATGAAGAAATTATAGATCCCCAAATCCAGGCCCTCAAGTAAATAAATGAAGATCGTAAGCAAAAATGATTAATCACCTTACCCCAAGAAACCTGAAACGACTAGTAGTCTCTACTACTATTACATTGTAGTACTGTTACATTACGGGACAAAGATAACATATTATAAATTATGTTGGGACACCTATAAATTCATGGAAACGACTTTGGGGATGATCGGTAAATTCCCCAAAATTCCGATACGAAACTGTATAATATTCCACTATGGACAGCCTATAGTATTTGGGCCATAACTTTCTCATACGAACTCCAAATTTTATGAGTTTTATATCTCCGGAAATCCGAGATCAAGACCTACAACTTTCTCGTTGATCATTTTTCCACATTCGGACCAGAAATAGGTCAAAAACGCAAGTCAAAATTTTGGATGAATAGTGACTTCGGACCTATCTAGAAAAATCTCAAACTTTCTCTACATTTCTACACTTTTCTCCATTAATCCAAATATCAAATAAGCCCTAGTATATAAGGAGATTACTATTCAATGCTTACAAATTTAGAGAACAAGAGAATGAAAAAGAAACATGGAAAGAAAAGAGAAGAAGAAGAAGAAGAAGAAGAAGAAGAAGAAGAAGAAGAAGAAGAAGAAGAAGAAGAAGAAGAAGAAGAAGAAGGGAAGAAAAGAAAGAAAAGGGAGAAAAAGGGAGAAGATGAAGCAAGGAATAACTTTGTCAACCATTGAAGACTTGGAAGATGAAGGAAATCAAGAAGAATAAGGTAAGGAAACTTGACCCTGTAGGCACTGCATTTTTGCATAAAGCCTAATGATGAGCCTCGTATGGAGACACTACCCGATAAGTCGCGGAAGTCGCGGGAAACGTTAGTCGGAAGAGAAAATTAAAAAAAAAAAAAATTGATTAATAGCTTCGTCAAATTTAAATTCGCTAGTTAGCCTCGGGTTCGCTCGATTGATCTCTGTTTTAAGCCCACTTGGCCCAAAACCCTCGCACCCATCCAAAGCCCATACGCACCCATCCAAAGCCCACATGCACAACCCTAACCCCAATACACCACTATAAAACATGACCTAAACCAAACCCTAAGGGGGATGCCTCTCTCAGCTCCTCTCCCTCTTTAACCACTCGGCCACCATGGCTTCTCTCTTCCCCTCTTCTCCATCAAACCGACGTAAAAAATAAAAAGAAAACAAAACAAAAACCAAAAACGCCTCTCTCTCACAACCAAGATCTCCCATCACTTTCCTCTCCTCCAACAGACGGCCAGCTCATAAACCCAAAGCTTCACAACCCTCATTCCTTCTCCAACAGCTCTCGGCTCTCTCATCTCTCAACAACAAAAAAACCCGAAACTCACATCACTACAAGCCACACAGATAGACGACAACTAAACCAACAAACCAGGCCACACACCTCAGAACTCGGCTTCACGAACAAGTAAGAAACTAAAACCCTAAAATACTTTTCTCTTCATCTCTCTCCTACCCCCACACTCACTCCCCATGACACAAAACTGAGCCATTACTCCACTAAAACAACTTCACAAAACTTGCCAAACAATAATGGCTCTTCACGGCAACAAACACACATAGAAAAAAAACTACCGACTAAACTGCCCCTTCGCATAAGACAAACACACGCACACACTCTTCACAACTCTACACTTCACTCACACACAGGCCACGAACTGGACACCACCCACGTGAACCACACTCACAGCAAACAACAAACACCCCTTCACTCATGAGAAGCCAGCCACGTGAACAAAACAACAAAATAACCCCTCCACCGACTGCTCACAAAAAAACTAAGCCCACCAACCAACCCTTAATAACACATACAAAACAGCAAGAAGCCATCAACACAAGAGGCCAAACGTGACCAGAGAGCATAAACAAAACATGACCAGTGAGCAGAAACCATAGAGGTTTTCACGTAAACAACAACAAAGGAACCCAGGCTTATTCCCTCAAACCTAGACTCTCGGAAGCCCTCAACCAAACTTGAAAATTGTTGTGAACAAACAACCCTCCACTAAGCCTAAAACGTGAACAAATAACCCTTCCACCGACTGCCCATAAAAAAATAACCCTTCAACCGACCAAATAACCAAAACACATCATCCTCCATCACCGAGAACCAACCAGCTAGCCACAACCCTCCATACCAAGAACCAACTAGCAAGCCACAACCCTCCCTCACCGAGAAGAACTAAGCAACGAACAACCCTGAAGCCACTGACCGAATAAACCAAATCATGTAAACAGCAGTCTCCAAAATCACGTAAACAACAGCCTCCTAATGACCTAAGACAGCAGCCCCAAACACTAAAAAATAGTCCCAAAATATAGCCAAAAATCACCCAAAAATAATCCCCAAACCAGTCCCGAAATCAATTCTAAAACAGTCCCGAAACCACAAAAAAATACTGCAAAACAGTCCCAAAATACAACCAAAACAGTCCAAAAAAACAGCGACCAAAACAGTAGTAAAAATAGAGAAAACAGTGAGCAAAACAGTAGAAACAGTGAACCAGAAAAAAACAACGGAAATAGCGAAATAGAAAAAACAACAAAAATGTTAACCCTTCCGGCGACGTCTCGACACACTCCCGAGAAGCGACTTAAAAGGTAAGACCTGAGGGCACCCTTTATTATATTTTATTTTGTCGTCCTGAAAACAACATGCTTGGTGGGACGTGAAATACGTCCAACCGGGCATGCGAAGTCCTATATTGAAAACGACCAAATTATTTGGTCATATATTTAGTATTCCGCATTTATTTCATATTATTAGTCTTTTATTATTTCGCATTTAATTTACGTTTATTGTTGTTTTATTGTTCCGCATTTGTTTTGTGTTATTTATCTTCCTTATTATTTCGCATACTTATCTATTCAGTTATTTATTGTTAAATGCATTATCATATTTCATGTATGTCAACATTGGGTTAATGATTACGTTGTGTTAATGATTACATGTTATCCCTTGCGGTATATCGGATGGAAACCCAGACATAAATTCTGTAGCTGAATCCGAATGGACGGTAGTGTGGTCTGTACATGGGATACAACTCCACGTACCGCTTGAGAAATACTCATGCATGTGTTTATGTCATTATAGATGTCGTTTTAGTAATCTCGTTCGAACGCGTTCCCGAACACCACACGAACGTATGCATTCTGCCCCACTCCATTCGAATGCATTTCCGAACGCTACACGAATGCGCACACACTGGACATATTCATTTATCATGTTTTATGCATGCTTGTCTCTTTACTTATTCCTTTCTGCATCATGTGCTTAATTATCTGCCATTATTGTTAACGTTTCTATTGTCATTGCCGCACTTCTCTGATTAACATGTTTTTAGAATTATGCATTTGTTTTCACTTACATTTATGTTTATGGGTGTGCAAACTTGTATGTCATTTGAATTATTTTGCCTGTGCTGCATAAGACTTGGTTATATTATTGCATAAATCTGTTAATTACAATCGGCATAAGTAAGAGACCATTCCGAACCCAACAGTTTGAGGTTTTCCCTTGCGAGGGGTGAGTGCGGCCTTAAATCATTTCCCAGTTCACACTGGGTGGCGACTCCATTTATTCTCCGGTTTAGTCCCCAACGGGCTACTCCGTACTCCCGACCGGGCCGTGAGCCCGGACAGCGTCGCCATGTCCACAGTCTGGCGACTCCACTGGGGACAGAGAATCGACCATGAAATAATGCCTTGAATGTCTGTGGTTTTTGCTTTAGTTTCCCTAGTCTCATATATTTTGCATACCCTTTTTATCCTGATGGCGTCATGTATCGTGAAGTCGCTTTCGCTCGAAGTGGCGGATCGTTATATGGCATCATCACTCGTTGGCACGTACCTTAGGGTATAAAAAAGGTGCGCTCACTTGGTCGCTCGAACCCTTGAGTGGGGAGACCTAGTTTTGGGCAACCCTTCACCAGCGGGAGCCTTTATCCATACCCTTGTGAGCCCACATATGAACCATAGTTGTATGTCCTATAGAAACTATCTCTTTATGCTTGTGTTTGGGACCATTATCATTTGGGTCCATTTGGACCTCTTGTCATGAGATACGAACTTGTTGGGCCATTTAAACTGGGACGAGTTTATGTCTTATGACGATTGGGCCAAAATTTTTCAAAATACCGATGGGCCACTTTGTGTTTGGGCCCCCTATCATTTGAAGTTGTTTAGTCACCTTATTGCAAAAGTGTAAACCTGTTGGGCCTTTTTCAACTGGGACAAGTTTTCACCTCGCGATAATATGATTGAAAGCTTTGAAATGATAATGGGCCAACTTGTATGAAAACCTTGATGGGCTAAGAAAATCCAAACATGATTCAAATATGTCAGGAGCATGAGTCCGATATCCACACTGGCTTTCATCCAAAAAAGATATGCTTTGTAATGACATATTTGTATGCTTTTGGATACCTTTAAGTCCATCCCCATGAACGCGGTTGCTGAAAGCCCAATTCGTCATTTCTAGACAACGACACGATCCCATAATAGGCTTAGTCCATGTTGTAAATGGGCGGTCTTTGTCTTTTACCGATAGAAAGGGACTGAGGTAGCCAAGGTTCACCCCTGTAGCATAAGAGAGAACAATTTTATGTACCCCACATTGGTGCATGGAATAAGCCATACCTATGACATCAATGAACTTACCACGAGTGTATGAGGAATAAGGTCAAAAGGATATATGCTGTTTTGATAACCATATGCATCTCATACATCTCATTCATCTCATGCATACACGCATCATGCTAACCCTTGTGTCTTAAAAGCCATCATAGATATCCGTTGGGTTCGAAAAAAAAGATTTGTCAAGAAGAGTTTAGAAAACATGGATATCGGGGAAGAGGAAGCCGGGAAACAGAAAATTTACTGCAAGAATAGAAAGACCATATGAGGTCCTTCAGAAAAAAAAAAGAAAAAAAAAAGAGAAAAAAAATTGTTTGTTTTTAGTCATTAATAGTTAGGCATAAATCCAATGATGAAATGGTTTGATTTAGGGTGAAATCTTAGAAACGATAAACTCTTGATGTGCTTTTATCTGATGCTTTGAGTAGTTGATCTATGTTAGACTCGTAAGCACTTAATGATAACTTTTTAGCAGTGAAAACCTGAGTAGTCGACAATGTGACTAGTTGAAAAATTGTAGGTCGATGAATGATCGTTTTCTTAGATGTCTATCCTGATTTGCTTGTGTTATGATGTGTGGTATGGTTTAAAATAAAAGAAAAGTCTCTTAAATAAAATAAAATAAATTAAAAATAAACCACCTATAACCGATAAGCGTGAAGCTACCCATGGGCGAGTATTAGGACCACCATGAGGAGAAAAAGAAAAAAAAAAGAAAAAAAAAAGAAAAAAGAAAAAGAAAAAAGAAAAAAAAAAAAGAGAGAAAAAGAAAAAGAAAACCATACCATATTGAGCACGGAAGAGCAATTGCAGAGCTAATTGAGACATCTAGGTTGGTTTGACCCATCAATCCCAATTTTTAAACAAAATCATTGAGTTTTCTTACCTAGGAATCAAGTTGTAAAAGAACCCTTGCACACACACACACTTTGAGTCTGGCTTAGATCATCTGTTCAAAAACTCAGATTCGAGTTGCATTGAGTGCTTTGAAGGTTCTCTGGTCTCATTACTGAGCATTCTTTGAGGACAATAATATGTATAACTATTAGGACTATTTCATAGCTTGTAATATGGTATGTTGATGCAGAGTGACATATCATGTAGTCCACTTTGACCTAGTGCAAGCAGCGGAGAGCAGAAAACTAAACCAAGTCTGGGGGCGACCAGTCTACCACCTCGCGAATAAGGGACATAATGGGATCTTGAGCCATGGGACCAAAGAAAACTGAGCAATCACCAGAGTAGAATTCACAGAAGGAAATTGTAAGCAGACCCATGGGGCGACCAAAGACATTAATTGGCGAAGGGCGCCAAAGAAGTACAAGGAAGGCCTAACCCATCGGAATAGGAAATACATCCATGCATACATGCATACATGTCACATACATGCAATTTTTGTTTTGTGTTCGCAGGTTTTGGAAAAAAAAATGGCAAAGACGAGCAAGTCAGTAACGGTTCAAAAATGAGCCATTTCTTTATCAAGTAACGGTTCAAAAATGAACCATCTCAACTCAAGTAACGGTTCAAAAATGAGCCATCTCTCAACAAGTAACGGTTCAAAAATGAGCCATCTCTCATCAAGTAACGGTTAAAATATGAACCATCTCAACTCAAGTAACGGTTAAAAAATGAACCATCTCAACTCAAGTAACGGTTCAAAAATGAGTCATCTCTCATCAAGTAACGGATCAAAAATGAGCCATCTCTTATCAAGTAACGGTTCAAAAATGAACCATCTCAACTCAAGTAATGGTTCAAAAATGAACCATCTCAATTCAATAACGGTTCAAAAATGAACTATCTCAACTCAAGTAATGGTTCAAAAATGAACCATCTCAACTCAAGTAACGGTTAAAAAATGAACCATCTCTCATCAAGTAACTGTTGGACAGTTATGACCAAAAGCGTCACTATTTGTACAAATCATGGTGTTGTTGTACAAATTAACTATGTGATAAAAGAGATTGCTCTCTTATTATTTGTGATTAGATCACCATGATGTATAAATGATAGGAGGTCCCTGTGATTTGTTCCTGGATTGAGAAGATATGAGACAGTATCAATCCACGAAGGATAAATCATTAAATATCCCTAGTCAGAGTATTATCGAGATTGGACATCGATAATGCGTAAAAGACTAGTATTACACTTGTGCGCGTTATGAGGGCATAACGACATAGTTCTCATATATTTGGGTATAGGATACTCATGCAAGTGTAATAGGAGGTTGTGTTTTACCGATGGTACAGGAAACAGTTTCGCTCTGGATAGACCCCCTCGGAATTCCATTGGTAGTATGACTATGTGTCTATGGAAGTCCGAAATCAGGGTAGGTGTATTTGGTCTTAACCTGAGACTTGCAGCGCTAATACTTGCGACAATCAATATACTTTGGTTATGGTCGTCCAGGGCTTTAACAGGTTATGTGTACGCCTCTGCTGGGTATATTGAGAATCGTAGTGTGTTGGGTGTGATGTCAAGACGGAAGTATCACTCCAGTCATAGTGGAGATGATGATCACGTAGGATACGAGACTGGTTCTCTTATATGCTGCAGCTATCGGGATATTATGACTAGGTCATGTATATTCGATTATAGAGACTAGTTACCAGAGATCCGATATGTGCTTCATATGGGGCAGACACAATTCCAGCCCCAAGCCTAGCATGTGACATCCGATACTGGATCGAAATACACAATACTACGTATACTACGCCTGATATAGATCACCTTATTTCTGTAAGGATATTTATGGAGAATTGGGTAGGCATGGCGCTTTGCTAGAAGCCAACCTTGTCTTGTAAATCGGTACAAACGTAGTACTAGGTACTTACGTGTTCGGATAGTCCGACGACTGAATTTACTGCCAACATATCCGGGGATATCATGGGCCGCTTCCCGAAGATTCACCGATGACGTATGACACGCACTTTAATTAATCTGGGATTAATTAGATGAGAGAGAAAATTAATCTGGGATTAATTACGGAGATATTTTATCTGGGATAAAATATCATTAAAAGAGAGATAACGATTAATTTGGAATTAATCGATAAAATTAATATATTCGATATATTAAACGAAATTGGATTTCGACGCGGAATTAAAATTAGATTTTAATTCGGGCGAACGAGTTAATTTAGAATTAATTCGTTAGCGACGTGAATAGTGATTTCGCTAGGCATAATCATTTAATTACGTCGCAACGAAAAATTCGTTAATTGGAATTAGTAAACCCGAGCCCGGGAGTATTTGCGAGCGCATTCGAATTTCGAATTCGAGTGCGGCACGCAAGTCACATCAAGCGTCAAATCGATAGTCATATCAAGCGTCAAATAATTAGTCACTTTGAGTGATGTGACAGCTTGTCACTTGATTGATTGAGTGATGTGAATAGTTGATGGAAGTGGTTGGAAAGCTTTTTGAAAGCTTGATTGACATATATTATTATTTTATGATTTGGTATATGTTGAATTGATTTTAGAAATCAATTAACTAATACACATTTCTTTTCTCTCTCTTTGGTTCACAAAATTGGAGCCAAAAATCCTCTTCTTCTCTCTCGGCCAACATGCCATTTTTCTTCTCAAAAACTTACTGGTTTGACCGTGAAAATGGATGAGAAGTAAGGTGATTTTTGCGGTAAAAATTACCGAGTGCTAGCAAGCTATCGGAGTCACGCGAAGGTGATAGAGAAACCCAACCGTGGGCTTGGAATACCATTCGAGAAGCTTGGAGCTTGGACCGATTTTGGAGAGCCAAAACAGTGGGCTGTTTTCAGTGCACTGCCGTGAGCATGGAGGAGGTAGAAAATGTTTTTGTTGTCCACCGCGTCGCTCAACCGATCATTGTGAGTATTCCGCAGCTCCTTGATGTATTCACATGTATGTTTTATGCTTAATATGATCTTGGGATGCTTAGCAAATTCCAACAATGGTATCAGAGCCAGGTTAAAAGCATGAAATTTGATTTAGGGCTGAAAATTGGGTAAATTGATTTTGAGCATGATTTGGTTGAATTGTTTGATTACGAGTGCTTAATTGATGTTTAATTGAAGATTTATTGGATCAATTTCAAGAAAATTGGATTGGATCATTTTTCCCTAAATTGTTGAGGCTTGGCCGAATACACTATGCCCTATTTGTCTTGAGATTTTTTGATTTTGATTCATTGGATGAGTTGGAATCATGTTGGGAATATTGATTTAATGTTGAATTGAATTTAATTGGATTGAATTTAAATTGGACATATAAATCCCCACAATTTCCGAGAGTTGATAAGCATGATTGGGTTTGATTTTTTGATCAAAATGTGTTGGACACTAATTGATACAATTGAGCATGATTAGTTGTGTAAATTGATGATTTGGAAATATTGATTTATGTAATTAATTATGCTCTACACTTTATTTTAATTAAATATGAAATTTGGAATTTTTTTGTGTTTAATTAAATGGGCTTAAATTGGATTTGGGCTTGTATTGTTGTAAATGGGTTAATTGGGCTTGGTTGTACCTAGTTAGGTTTAGGCTAAATTGGTTGGATCCAATTGGGCCCAAAACCGCTTCCATAAAACCCAAATGCTAGCCCACTAGGAATTGGATGGGATCCAATTGATCTTAGAGATCTACATAGTTAATTATCATACAATTTGTTGGCCAAAGTCAAGATTGTGTGATATTTAACGGGATCCTAGCCCACTAGGAAACACGGTTTCCCGAGTACTCGACAGAGGGTTAGAGGCTCGCCGAAAAATAGTGGGAGGCAAGTTTTGAATTTGCAATATTCGTTTTGTAACTTGCCATACACGCTCATATCAATTATTACGTCAAATAAATTATTTATTAGTTGGACTAATATTTAATCGTTGTTTTAATAAACAATTGGACTGTATTCAAACAATTAAATTATAGTTGATTAAATAGTTGAACTATTGTAATCATTATAGTAAATAGTACCGAAAATCGTTGATTAAATAGTTGGACTATTAGAATCAAGATAAAATTAAAAGATTGGCATTTAAAACATAATCATAGGGAAAATGTATTTAAATGGTTAATTTTCAAATTGGGAATAAAGTTTCAGGATGGTCCTGGAAACTAATAAGTTACTTTATTTGATAAAATAACATATTAGGCCTAAGCTTGGAGTTAAGCAAATAGTAGAGCATGATCTTTGGAAGATTCATGTAATGATAACTTTAATGCTTAATCCATTAAGCTTGCCACGTAGACTCCTTAATTTCTTTATCAGAACTAAGGATTAGATCCTTAAATTATGATATTGAAATTGAAGGATCTTCATAGATATATTCTTAGATCTTAGAAGTAATAAATTGCAATAATAAACTCTTGGAGAGTTAATGGCTATTCTCAAGGAGACAAAGTCAAAGTTTGCAATGAGGCAAGTAGCGCAAGGCGCATCTTACTTCGACATTCCGGAAGACCAAGGCTAGGCCGAACGCTTCTGGGGTGTGGAAAAGGGCAAAGGCAAAATCATTATAGTCTTTTGGGAAGATAAAGGACATATCCCAAAATGTCTGCCTCAATTGTGGCAAACGGGATCGCGGAAGCGTGACTGCCGTTTGGACAAAGCAGACATGAAGGAATTGAAGACGGGCAAGACTCTGACTTCATATATGTTTGTCATAAATATGTTCACTACTAGTATTAAAATTGGATTTTAGATACTTAGTGTGGTACATAAATATGTACTGGTGTGCAGAATCTGCTATGAGCAGGATACTGACTTCAGTTGAGATTAATCTGCGAATTGAAAATGAGATGAAAATCGATGTTTTAACCGTAGATACCTAAGTTTAGGAACTACCCTTTAGGTATGTACCTAAATTTGGAAACTGTTAAAATGTAACTAGTTTGACTAGATACATTATCTCTATATCAGGGTTTAATCCGTTGCGGGTATACCTTTATATTCTAGAACACTAAAGTGTTTTATTTTATAAAGATGATATTGAGATAAACACATCAGATGTGAATAACAGCATTTATATTTTGAATATAAATAAATCTCAAAAGTAAAACATGACAAACAAATAGCTCAAACTGATTTGATCAGAAGAAACTTAAAAGTGGCATTGTTGTCTAGGACACAATAAAACAAGACTCGTATACCCACACTTTTGAAGAGTGGATACTAGGAAAAATTTGATTCCATTCAAATAAAGTCTACGAATCTAGTTTATTAGGCAAAGTGCCTAAAGTACCTTTTACTTGGTAAAAGTGTATATGCCACCGATCTGGTTAGCCCTGGTTCATAGTGACGTAAGTGGGCCCTTGTCTAGCTAGGCTAGAGGTGGATATGAATATTTCGTGACCTTTACGGATGTGGCATCGCATTAGGGTTATGTGTTTCTTTTGAAACACAAATCTGAAACTTTTAGAGTTTCGACACGAAATAGACAAACAGATCGGCTAAAGTATTAACAACATCACGGTTAGACCATGATGAAAATACTTAAGCAATAAGTTTCTAATATACTTGAAAGAGTATAGTATTCTTTCAATGAGGACTCCTCACGGAACACGTCAATTTGACGGTGTGTCTGAACGGATATACCAAATTTTGTTGGACATGATAAGGTTAATCATGAGTCGCTCTGAGCTACCATTTCCTTCAACGGATACGCATAAACAATGCAAAACTTATTTTGAACAAGGTTCCATAAAAATCTGTTTGACATACATCATATTAGATATGAACAGGAAAGAATCCGGGTTTCTCATTCCTGAAAATTTGGGTATGCTAGGCATATGTTTGGATGATACCAAACTAAAACCCAAATTGGATAAGTGCCAATTGTAGGTTATCCTAAGGATACCAAAGTATAGTACTTATACAACTCATAAGAGAACAATGTAATTGTTGCTCACCATGCGGTTTTCCTAAGAGGAATATCGATATGCAGTGGTAAGTGTGAGGATAGTAAAACTCGATGAAAATCGCAGTAATACTATTCCAGGCATCGAATCCTAATGGAACACAAATAGTTCATCAAGGATGAAACTATACTAGTAATCTTCGAATACACAAGAACCACGTAAGTCGGAGAGAGTGAGAAAACAACCTGGGGTATGGGTTTCTGATCTCACCTCATTCAGATGTCAATCTTATTGAGGAATACCAACTGACTATGTATGAGGAAGTGATACAAGGTATCAACTCCCTATTATGACAAAGTGTCATGAGTCCGAAATGGATTCCATGTAAACCAACTATGTTTGGATATTAGTTGCTGTACTGAAAGGCATTGTGCCTATTAGTACTATATAAGTCTTCAAAGAAGACATACATGGAAGGAAACATACCAACGTATAAAGCTAGGCTTTTGGCGGAAAGGTATCGTTATCAATATTGTGTTGATTACAGCAAAACCTTTTACCTGTTGCCACGGAAAATCCATTTGGATAATGCTTGCTGACGCTGCATGTTTCATTTATGAAATATGACAGCTGAACGGGAAAATCGCTTTCCTTAAACGGAAACCTTTTGGAGGATGTTTACAATATCATGATATATCATTTCTTGGAAATGATATTTCCCAAATAAAACAATCGGTGAAAGCTTGGCTTTCATGAAAATTCTCCGTGAACTCGTACATTGAAAAATGTACGCGACCTGGTGTCCCATACGCTTTGAGCATATGGAGTCACAATCAGGCCAATCCTAGTGATGGTCACTGGATTGATATTAAGAACATCCATTATTATCTTAGAGAACTAAGAATGTTGTCTTAATCTATGGAGAAGAAGAAACTTGAAGTGACTGGGATCACTACTGCAAGTTTCCTAACCGATAAAGATGACTATTAGTCGCAAAAACGGTACAATAAAGTTTGAATAACGGAACAGTGAGCTGGAAATCTTCCAAGCAAGATACTGTTACCGAATAAACAACAAATGCAGGTTATTACTGCAGCTGAGACAGCAATAGAAGCCATTTGGGTCGATAATAAATCTAATTAGATTAGATATAGTTCTATAAGCAGCTGAGCTAGGCTACAGCGCAGACTAAAGAATTAATGGTCTCATCAACGATCCAAATACATACTTCGATATTCATCTGATTCGTTCAGATCATACATCGTGGCGATGCGATGATCGAATAAATCGCATGAGATGATAATCATGCAAATCCACTTACGAAAGCCTTTCCTCAACAGTTTGAGCGAACCGTACATAGTTCGGGTGTCAGACACTTGAGTGACTGGCTATAGGCCAAGTGGGAGATTATTGGACAGTTATGACCCATAGTGTCACTATTTGTACAGATCATGGCGTTGTTGTACAAATTAACTATGTGACAAAGGAGATTACTCTCTTATCATTTGTGATTAGATCATCATGATGTATAAATGATAGGAGGTCCCTGTGATTTGTTCCTGGATTGAGAAGATATGAGACAGTATCAATACACGAAGGATAAATCATTAAATATCCCTAGTCATAGTATTATCGAGATTGGACATCGATAATGCGTAAAAGACTAATATTACACTTGTGCGCGTTATGAGGGCATAACGACATAGTTCTCATATATTTGGGTATAGGATACTCATGCAAGTGTAATAGGAGGTTGTGTTTTACCGATGGTACGGGAAACAGCTTCGCTCTGGATAGACCCCCTCAGAATTCCATTGGTAGTATGACTATGTGTCTATGGAAGTCCGAAATCAGGGTAGGTGTATTTGGTCTTAACCTGAGAGTTGCACCGCTAATACTTGCGACAATCAATATACTTTGGTTTTGGTCGTCCAGGGCTTTAACATGTTCTGTGTACGCCTTTGCTGGGTATATTGAGAATCGTAGTGTGTTGGGTGTGATGTCAAGACGGAAGTATCACTCCAGTCATAGTGGAGATGATGGTCACGTAGGATACGAGACTAGTTCTCTTATATGCTGCAGCTATCAGGATATTATGATTAGGTCATGTATATCCGATTATAGAGACTAGTTACCAGAGATCCGATATGTGCTTCGTACGGGGCAGACACAATTCCAGCCCCAGGCCTAACATGTGACATCCGATACTGGATCGAAATACGCAATACTACGTATACTACGCCTGATATAGATCACCTTATTCCTGTAAGGATATTTATGGAGAATTGGGTAGGCATGACGTTTTGCTAGAAGCCAACCTTGTCTTGTAAATCGGTACAAACGTAGTACTAGGTACTTACGTGTTCGGATAGTCCAACGACCAAATTTACTGCCAACATATCCGGGGAT
Organism: Zanthoxylum bungeanum; assembly: GCA_019454045.1. Classification (NCBI taxonomy): domain Eukaryota; kingdom Viridiplantae; phylum Streptophyta; class Magnoliopsida; order Sapindales; family Rutaceae; genus Zanthoxylum; species Zanthoxylum bungeanum. The sequence goes on from SKCR01044374.1 coordinate 22,280, forward strand.
CTCATGGGTCGCTTCCCGAAGATTCACCGATGACGTATGACTCGCACTTTAATTAATCTGGGATTAATTAGATGAGAGAGAAAATTAATCTGGGATTAATTACGGAGATATTTTATCTGGGATAAAATATCATTAAAAGAGAGATAACGATTAATTTGGAATTAATTGATAAAATTAATATATTCGATATATTAAACGAAATTGGATTTCGACGCGGAATTAAAATTAGATTTTAATTTGGGCGAACGGGTTAATTTAGAATTAATTCGTTAGCGACATGAATAGTGATTTCGCGAGGCATAATCATTTAATTATGTCGCAACGGAAAATTCGTTAATTTAGAATTAGCGAACCCGAGCCCGGGAGTGTTTGCGAGCGCATTCGAATTTCGAATTCGAGTGCGGCACGCAAGTCACATCAAGCGTCAAATCGATAGCTATATCAAGCGTCAAATCATTAGTCACTTTCAGTGATGTGACAACTTGTCACTTGATTGATTGAGTGATGTGAATAGTTGATGGAAGTGGTTGGAAAGATTTTTGAAAGCTTGATTGACATATATTATTATTTATGATTTGGTATATGTTGAATTGATTTTGGAAATCTATTAACTAATACACATTTTTTTTCTCTCTTTGGTTCACAAAATTGGAGCAAAAAATCCTCTTCTTCTCTCTCGGCCAACATGCCATTTTTCTTCTTAAAAACTTACTGGTTTGACCATGAAAATGGAGGAGAAGCAAGGTGATTTTTGCGGCAAAAATTACCGAGTGCTAGCACGCTATCGGAGTCACGCGAAGGTGATAGAGAAACCCACCTGTGGGCTTGGAATACCATTCGAGAAGCTTGGAGCTTGGACCGATTTTGGAGAGCCAAAACAGTGGGCTGTTTTCAGTGCACTGCCGTGAGCATGGAGGAGGTAGAAAATGTTTTTGTTGTCCACCGCGTCGCTCAAACGATTATTGTGAGTATTCCTTAACTCCTTGATGTATTCACATGTATGTTTTATGCTTAATATGATCTTGGGATGCTTAGCAAATTCCAACAATAACGATTCGGGAATGAACCACCTCAACTCAGTAACGGTTCGGGAATGAACCATATTTCATCAAGTAACGGTTCGGGAATGAACCAGGGGTCAAGCACCTCGTCATGAAATCAACTCAATTCGAAGCATCTTGCGAAGCAGTAGGTAAGTACGACAGCCCATAAACCAGGTAAGTAAGTAAAAATGCATGTATGACTTTGATAGGATTGTCACTGTCATACACTGCACAAGTCCCATCAAAGTGGGGGTGACTGTAGGCACTGCATTTTTGCATAAAGCCCAATGATGAGCCTCGTATGAAGGCACTACCCGATAAGTAGCGGGAAACGGTCGTGAGAAGGGAAAATTCAAAAAAAAAATAAAATATTGATTAATAGCTTCGTCAAATTTAAATTCGCTAGTTAGCTTTGGGTTCGCTCGATTGATCTATGTTTTAAGCCCACTTGGCCCAAAACCCTCGCACCCATCCAAAGCCCATACACACCCATCCAAAGCCCACATGCACAACCCTAACCCTAATACATCACTATAAAACATGACCTAAACCAAACCCTAAGGGGGATGCCTCTCTCAGCTCCTCTCCCTCTTTAATCACTCGTCCACCATAGCTTTTCTCTTCCCCTATTCTCCATCACACTGGCGTAAAAAATAAAAAGAAAACAAAAAAAAAACCAAAAACGCCTCTCTCTCACAACCAAGATCTCCCATCAATTTCCTCTACTCAAACAGATGGCCAGCTCAAAAAAACCCAAAGCTTCACAACCCTCATTCCTTCTCCAACAGCTCTCGGCTCTCTCATCTCTCAACAATAAAAAAAACCCTAAACTCACATCACTACAAGCCACACGGATAGACGACAACTAAACCAACAACCCAGGCCACACACCTCAGCATTCGGCTTCACGAACAAGTAAGAAACTAAGACCCTAAAATACTTTTCTCTTCATCTCTCTCCTGCCCCCACACTCACTCGCCATGACACAAAACTGAGCGACTACTCCACTAAAACAACTTCACAAAACTTGCCAAACCCTAATGGCTCTTCACGGCAACAAACACACACACACACAAAAACTACCGACTAAACTGCCCCTTCGTATAAGACAAACACACGCACACACTCTTCACAACTCAACACTTCACTCACACACAGGCCACGAACTGGACACCACCCACGTGAACCATACTCACAGTAAAAAACAAACACCCCTTCACTCATGAGCAGCCAGCCACGTGAACAAAACAACAAAATAACCCCTCCACCGACTGCTCACAAAAAAACTAAGCCTACCAACCAGTATTTAATAACACATACAAAACAGTAAGAAGACATCAACACAAGAGGCCAAACGTGACCAGTGAGCATAAATAAAACATGACCAGGGAGCATAAACCCTAGAGGTTTTCAGGTAAACAACAACAAAGGAACCCAGGCTTATTCCCTCAAAACTAGACTCTCGACAGCCCTCAACCAAACCTGTAAATTGTTGTGAACAAACAACCATCCACTAAGCCTAAAACGTGAACAAATAACCCCTCCACCGACTGCCCACAAAAAAAAAACCCTTAAACCGACCAAATAACCAAAACAAATCATCTTCCTTCACCGAGAACCAACCAGCAAGCCACAACCCTCAATCACCGAGAACCAACCAGTAAGCCACAACCCTCCCTCACCGAGAAGAACCAAGCAACGAACAACCCTGAAGCCACTGACCGAATAAACCAAATCACGTAAACAACAGTCTCCCAAATCACGTAAACAGCAGCCTCCTAATGACCTAAGACAACAGCCCCAAACACTCAAAAAAAGTCCCAAAATATAGCCAAAAAGCACCCAAAAATAGTCCCCAAACCAGTCCCTAAAACAGTCCCAAAATCAATCCCTAAACAGTCCCGAAACCACAAAAAACCACCGTAAAATAGTACCTAAATACAAACAAAACAGTCCAAAAAATAGCGATCGAAACATCAGTTAAAACAGAGAAAACAGCGAGCAAAATAGCAGAAACAATGAATCAGAAAAAAACAACGGAAATAGCGAACCAGAAAAAACAGCAAAAATGTTAACCCTTCCGGCGACATCCCGATGCACTCCCGAGAAGCGACTTAAAAGGTAATACCTGAGGGCACCCTTTATTATATTTTATTTTGTTGTCCTGGAAACGACATGCTTGGTGCGACGTGGAATACGTCCAACCGGGCATGCGAAGTCCTATATTGAAAATGGCCAAATTATTTGGTCACATATTTAGTATTCCGTATTTATTTCGTATTATTAGTCTTTTATTATTTCGCATTTAATTTACGTTTATTGTTGTTTTATTGTTCTGCATTTGTTTTTTGTTATTTATCTTCCTTGTTATTTCGCATATTTGTCTCTTCGGTTATTTATTGTTATATGCATTATCATATTTCATTTAAGTGAACACTGGGTTAATGATTGCGTTGTGTTAATGTTTGCGTGTTATCCCTTGCGGTATATCGGATGGAAACCCAGACATAAATTCCGTAGCCGAATCCGAATGGACGGTAGTGCGGTCTGTACATGGGATACAACTCCACGTACCACTTGAGAAACACTCATGCATGTGTTTATGTCATTATAGATGTCGTTTTAGTAATCTCGTTCGAACGCGTTCCCGAACACCACACGAACGTATGTATTCTGCCTCACTCCATTCGAACGTGTTTCCGAACGCTACATGAATTATGCATTTGTTTTCACTTACATTTATGTTTATGGGTGTGCAAACTTGTATGTCATTTGAATTATTTTACATGTGCTGCATAAGACTTGGTTATATTATTGCATAAATCCGTTCATTACAATCGGCATAAGTAAGGGACCATTCCGAACCCAACGGTTTGAGGTCTTCCCTTGCGAGGGGTGAGTGCGACCTTAAATCATTTCCCTGTTCACACTGGGTGATGACTCTATTTATTCTCCGATTAAGTCCCCCACGGGCTACTCGGTACTCCCGACCGGGCCGCGAGCCCGGACAGCGTTGCCGTGTCCACAAACCCAAAAATGAATTTGTTGGATTTTGAAAGTTTGATGATAAAATAGTGATGTTGACATGATAAGGGCTGCTTATTGTTGATTGATAAGTAAATAAAGTGATTGTTGAAGTTAAGAACCCAAATTTTTAATGTTTTAAAGGGGTAGTTAAATCATGGATAATGAGATTAAATCATTGTTTGAAGATGATAATTTGAGATAGAATATGTGAATTTGAAGTTCAATAAGTTGATTTGTGCAATAATTTTGTTATGGAAGTGTTTGTGGTGCTTTTGATAGACCTTGAAAACAAGCACAAAATCCTGGAAAACTGGTTCGCGTCGCGACTCTAAAGGGTTTTGCATCGCGATGTGCACTGGAAATGGCAGGACGTTTCTAGAATGTTGAACGTTGCGATGCACAAGGATTTGCGTAGCGACGCGTGACCCAAAACCATCCCCAATCAGTTTGAAACCATCTCAATTCCACCATAGCTTGTTAGAGACCACCCTTAGGGTCTCGTATCAGTTTGCATACATTTATTGCATCTTATTACAAGCATGATATACCAAATGACAATATCACGTACTTGAATTGAGAAGTTAAGCATAGTTCCGAACTTGTCTCATGGTTTATAGTCTAACCAAGTTACCGCTTATACACCATTGCAGGAATTGTAATTTCCTTTGAAGAAGTTGTATAGCACCAACCAGATTCCAATATGTGAGTGGAACTTTCTTTTAAAGTCTATTTTATTTATATGTTTGATGCCAGAGTTACTTTTTAAGTACTTAGGGCATTAGCCAATTTCACTATCAGTCATATTTTATTTAGCAAGTTTTGAGAAATGATTTAGAAAAGAAATATTTTCAAAATACGAGTTTTATGTTTTCGAGGCATGAGGGAAAAACCCATCTCAGTATGTAACTTGGTACATATATAGATTTGACAGATGCCATGTGCGCATGTAGAGGACTGGGGGGACGACGATACGTAATGCCCCCATATCATAGTTCAGGACTAGGGATGACAGATGTCTCTAGATCCTAGTTTCAGAGCTTAGAGGTTAGCATAGATCCGCACCCCCAGTTCTAGTTCAGTGGCTTGGGGGACGACGATACCTAACGCCCCAAGACCACCAGATATTTGCGTATGGGGGGAAGCCCATAAGTGCCAGATTTTGTATATGGGGGACAATGATACGTAATGCCCCCATCGCCAGATATAGATACAAATACAGATTTTCTCAGATACAGAGTTTTCAGATGTAGACTTTCAGAAAATAGATTTTCAGAAATGGATTTCTAGGAAAAGATTTCTCAGAAAAGATGAGTTTTATAAAAGAGTTTTCAGAAAAAGCTTCTCAGAAGAGTTGAGTTTTCATATAAGAAAGAGATTTCAGAAAATAACATTTTCTAGGAGTATTTCAATTTTTTTAAACCATGAATTTTCAGAAAGAATCAGTTTTCATTTTTTTCCACTAACCTAGATCGTTCAAACGATCCAACCCCCAACTCCTAGTGTTTTTATTTACAGGTTTACCCGGAGGACGAGCTCAGGAGGATGGATACTGATGGCAGTCACTAGGGAGTTGGTCCACCAGGTCAAGTAAGAGACATAGTTCAGTTCAGTCAGAGTCAGAAAATGTCATGTATCATATAGTAATGATTATATATGTAATGCATTATAAGTGTTTCCTGTCAGAGTTGTAATGTGTAGTAAAATTAAGTACTTGGTATGAGAAATGTTATGCATTTATGTTGATGAGTTGGGCATTGGTCTCATGCTTGAGTTTAAATATGAAATGAGATTAGCAGTTGTCAGAGAGTCAGAGGCTTAGGGGGATAGGATGGCCTATTCCCTGCCGGTAACATCTCCGTACTGTGGATGTTACAATTTATTTTTCAAGTGTACCAATCGATTTCCCGCACGACAGAAACGTCTTAGGCATCGAGATCGACCTTGAAGAGTTTTCTGCTCTCCTCTCATTATGACCAAAACTATCTAGCTCTTTAAGCTTATGTTTTGTGATGTTTTTGATGATTTTTAAAACACCAAAAAGTCCCTGAAATAGCCCCAAACATATCAATTTTTGTAAAACCAAAAACACTCACTGTATACATTAAAAGCTCACTGTTTTTGCGTAATTTTGAGCATCAGATTAGATCTAAATTTTACACTAAAACTAGCCCCAAAACACTCTTATTTCAGTCCCTAATACTAAAAACATTACACCAAAAACCCAACACAAAACACTCCCCAAATAGGTGGTGTAAGGGGTGGCAGCGAGCATATTTTTATACTCATTGCCGTGTACCAGGTGAAGATGTAGTAGATGATTTTTATTTTTGTTTCCAAAAAGTCTTCCGTGCTATGGATCGTAACCAACTAAGGGAAGATAGGCTTCACCCACAAAACCAAATCCCTAAACACTTTAGAGATTAAAATTGTCACACACAAAGTTTTTATTTTTTGTTTTTATTTATTTTTCTTTCAACTCCTGAGAGAAAACTAAGAACAAGGGTGGCTAGGGTTAGAAAAATGAGATTAAGGTGAAAAAGAAAATAATTTTCTTTTTTATATCTAGGGTTTAGGTTGTTTAAGAATTAACACAAAATCCTTCCCCTCCCCTTGTAATAATCGGCCATCATGGCCTTATTTTGTAACATGCAAAATTATTCAATGCCTTAAATAGAACATTAACATTTTACAAAATAAAATATGTAACTTCCAAAATTTTTAAAATGATGAAATTTTAAAACCATAATTTCCAAACTCATCAATTTCAAAAATTAATTTTTAAATTATAAAATATAATTTAATAGTTATATAATTTTAAAACCATTAAATGATTATCTAATAATTATTTACTTGTAAAATATTATATTAAACTTATTTAATATGAGTTTCAAGTGTGACTTTAATTATTAATCATTTTAATAATTATAATATATGTGAGTTTATAATTGTACTATCGAACTATATCTAATTTTCTTCATTATATCGAGCTAGCACGTGGATAAAATGGACCTACAGTTCCAAGCTCCAATAATCCTGGAATATTAATTAAACTCTTTAATTAAATATTCCTAATTATTACCTTTAGGTTATTCCATTCAAAATCTAAAACTGCACTCTCGTTGTTGTAGATATATAAAATAATCCGAACCACGTCGGTGTCCATCGATATAGTCATTACATATGGATTGATCCTTTACGAGTATCTCATAATTAGAGCTGGGTCAAAATATTTGTTATACCCCTCTAATTATTTTTACCTTAGGTATCATTGATTCTCTAATGAACGATTTATTCATATTTATTATGAAAATTTATCTTTATATTCGTAATATAAAGACTTGAGCGCTCTAATAGTTCAAGTACTGAATCAACCCTTAAGGAAGATACCCCTATGCTTCTCACAAGAAGGAGTGAACTCCATATCTATGTAAAACGTCCCCAGCTACACACCAAACCATGTCCCCAAAGTACGTAGCTATCTATGTAAAACGTCTACAGCTACATACCAATCCATGTCCCCAAAGTACCTAACTATTGGTAGGGATTTCTACACCAACCTCACCTTTGTAAATCAAAGGGCATAGTCTGCCATGTAGAAGTTCATAGTACATTCAGGATTCAAATAAATCCATATATGACCATCAAGTTGACTGAAATGAATTTTTTTGATTTAACTGATATTATAAGAAATTCATTTCTATCTTGATCCAGTCCTATATGATCATATCATATAAGGTACCTCCATTTTCATGTCACCATAAAGATGATCTCACATCAAAGTCGTCGTATATTTATAGAATGGATCGCAGCTATAAATAAACCATTCTCGTTTTGTTTGCTCTCTATTGACTATTTTAGATTACTAACTTCCTACTTAAATTCTCTTGCGTATGACACTCATACACTAAGTCTGAAGGAACATAAGTTATCAAGAGTAAACAAGATAATTTTTTCAATATCATGAAAATATTAATAAACAACACTTAAATTTAAGGATGAGTTTTTTCAAGAAAGTAAAGTCAGTTTTTGATGGAGCCTTAGACCCAATGAATTCTTGTTTTCAAGAACTTAATGATAGAAAAAACCACTAAACCCACTAGGAAACTTGTTTCACAAACCCTTAGATAGTGAAGAATGCGATAAAGGGTTTTAAGTTGCCCATGATAAGTTCAATAGAACGGCACAAGATCTAATCTTTATTAAATCGTGATAAGTTCTTGAAGAGAGAAATCCGCTCTCTCATACAATTGATCCTTATACAAATTGCTTGAATTGTTTTTAATCAAATCTAAAAAAAATATAAAATTACATAGAATAAGTTTGTTTAAATACTAATGAAAACTTCTCAAACTAAATAACCTAAGTAACTAAAACTCTAACCTAAATAAATAACTAATCTAACAAGCTAACTTAATCACCAAGGAAACCTAAGTCACACCGAAAGACTCCAAGCTCAGCCGCACACGCCCGATGTTACTTAAAGCCCAAGTAATGATGTTAGCAAACCATACTTGAATCCCAAATAAGCAAAATAATCCATGCAATGAATTATGATCCCATTTTGACTAGGAATGTGTCTGATTCTATCTTTTTCTTGAACAAAAAAATTATAGATCTTTGAGTCTTTTTTCCAAAACAACTTGAATCTCCTCAATTGGACATTGGATGAGAAAGTTACGATCAAAATTCCAAGACTGCGTAAATCCCATCATGCTTTTGTGATCTTCTTAGAGCCCAAGTAACGTAGTTCCATGGGCCAAATGCCCAACTGCTCAACTTAAGCTTAAAGTAACATTAAACAATGAAAAATCTCATGGGCTTATACAAATAAAATAATATTTCAACTCATGTTACATTAATGCTTAAACAAACTAACTAACAAGATAACTTAGTAAACTAGAGGCTTAATTAAACACATGATAGCACATGCATAGGCCCAGTGAAAACACCATGTGTATGTCTCTTGTGTAGTTTGGAATGGGCATTGTCTTCAACAACTTGAATTCATTGCATAAATATTGGTTCCATTTATACTTGTGAATTACCTAAGTTTGACATGTGAAAGTCGCCCAATTTGTCCATCTTGAATCGTATCATTCCCACTTTCGTCGAAATGATCTGTCCTCAAATCTGAACTAGTCGTCATTATAGAATGGAAACATTGGGAACAATTTCATCATGATGATCAAATCTTCGAAATATTGGCAGAATATAAAAACCGCTTTTTGTAATCACATCATTAAATTCTTGCAAAGAAGAAATGCAAATAATATGTAAAGAATGATTAGTTACACCTAACTCAACCTCAAATACATTTTCTCCACCCTCACTCATCTCGTCAACTTTACTTTTCCTATCCTCACTCATGGCCACTTTTTTTACATCATTCATGGAAATATCCTTTTCAATATCAACCATGACCAAATCACTCTCAATCATGGTTTTATCAATCTTTAAACTCACATGCTGATGCACGATTTCAATTACCTTTTCACACTCATCATTCGTGACAATCTACTTATTACCCTCAATCACATCATTTTCTTTTGCAAATTCGGCCCTCTCACACTCAGCGTTTACAATACGCATTAACTCCCCATATACACTTTGAAATACATCATAAGTACCTTCTTTAATTGGTGCATACGTTAGTTTCTTATACACACATTGCATTAAGTTCACTTTAATTAGTGTATCCAAGATAGTTTTTAGCAGTAGTGCCCTAGTGTAGGGAAAGGCATAAGATATATGTATACACGATAGTCCTAGGCTCTTAGATAAACAATATGTGCAACCAGGTCACCATAATCAAAAATTTCTCAGGATAAGTTCCCACCCTCCCAACCCTCGTTAGACATCAGTAGCAGAGATGAACCTTCAAGGTTGCCTTAAGATACTCCCAGGAATAAGTGAAAGTATAGTGAAAGAAGACCGAAACATAAGACCTTCAGACATAGTTTAAGAACAAAAAAAAAAGTGAGTAACAGCTCTGAGTAAAAGAGTCGGGAAAGAAGTTGTTCAGATGGAGCGGTACAGAGATAAAGTAGTAGTCAAGTAATTACTCAGATACCAAGGAATCAGTGTTAGACGAAATAGTGAATATATAAAGGAAGAAGATATCCCTTAGATAAGAAGACAGATACATAGACCAAGGAAGTTCTCAATATAGAATAGGATAAAGCAGGAGACAAAAAGAATACTAAGGAAAAGTTTTGGAAGTGAAGCCGTCAAGGTGCAACGACGGTAGGAGAGAATACCTGATAAGCAAAGACAAAAATGTGTAACAACAAAGTTTCTAAGTAACAGAATGAAATCGAAGATCTCTTACGTATTAGCCCACGTAAACCATATTAAGTACCCAGCCCTAGTCTAAGTTGACCAAACCACTACGGGTTTGGGACGTCTTTAGCCACGGGTATGTGTGGTTTGGTAGATTTGTCGCATAATATGGAATCGATGAGATAGTTACTGCAAGGTTACAATTAGTATAGCGGGTGGATCCTCAAGATACAATATACTTACATGTATTTGAGTAACGACCCTTGACAGTACTGGACTATGGAAAACAAATTGGTGTGGAACACCGTAACTATATGCATAGTAGCAATGGAAGTAAAGGTATGAAGGAAGTATGAATTATAACTAGAACCGAATCGCCAGCGTCCCAATCTATAACAAAAAGTGTAGTTTAAGCAAAAGTATACAAACAGATAAGCTCCCAGAGAAGCTACCAGAACAAATCCCCTTAGTACAAACCCATTGGGTAAACAAAATGGTGAGTAAGAGGTACATGATGAATCTGACCCTGCACTACAAGATCTTAAGTTATACAGATAAGCAGAAGCAAGAAGTAAATGAACCCAATTACAGGACACACAGTACCTTCAGAGATGATAGACCCTTAAGTAAAGGTTGGAAAGCCTAGCCCAATAGTTATATAAAACAAGTTAAAGGGCATTGAGTTCTCAACCAAAAGACTCTTATATATATCTTCTTGTAAATAGATATAAGAAACAATTAAGAACTAGAAGGTGTAGATTTAAACCACGAACATAGTATCATTCAGAACTGTTAGCTTCATACGGGTAATGAGCTGGAGTAAGTAGAGTATAACGAAAGATCTAGGAATGAGGCTTCTTTGATGCACCATAAGAGTTGTAGCATGGCCGTAGAGTAAAGTAATCAACAGTAATTTTATGAAAACAGGACGATGAGTCCCCTCTCGATCAAGAATTTAGGAAGCATAAGGTATGAAACAAAGGTTAAGATAAGAGAAAGACTAAGGCGTACTTATTAGAAAAATGATGAATGATCAGTTTGACAAAGATCTTAGTCGCCAAGTTATATTGAGCCCGATTAACGTGAGTTAGTTTACAGTAAACTAAGAGTCCTAGCAGATGGAAATAAAGATGGTTACGAGTATAAAGTCAGTTTAAGTTGTTGGTTTAGAAAGAACCCGTGAACTCTGTGACCTGTGGTAATATCCCAAGTTTAAAGAGGATTCGAGGACGAATCCTATTTAAGGGGGGAGGAATTTGTAACGACCAGTAGTCTCTACTACTATAACATTGTAGTACTGTTATACAATGGGACGAAGATAACATAATATAAATTATGTTGGAACACCTATACATTCATGGAAACGATTTTGAGGATGATCGATAAATTCTCCAAAATTCCGATACGAAACTGTATAATATTCCATTCCTGACAGCCCATAGTATTTGGGCCATAACATTCTCATACGAACTTCGATTTTTATGAATTTTATATCTCCGGAAATCTAAGATCGAGACCTATAACTTTCGCATTGAATATTTTTCCTAATTCGGACCCGAAATAGGTCAAAAACGCAAGTCAAAAATTCAGATGAATAGTGACTTCAGACTTATCTAGAAAAATCTCAAACTTTCTCCACATTTCTACACTTTTCTCCATTAATCCAAATATCAAATAATCCCTAGTATATAAGGAGATTACTATTTAATGCTCACAAATTTAGAGAACAAGAGAATGAAAAAAAACATGGGAAAGAAAATAGAAGAAGAAGAAGAGAAGAAGAGAAAGAAAAGGGCGAAAAATGGAGAAGATGAAGCAAGGAAGAGATGAAGGAAATCAAGAAGAATAAGGTAAGGAAACTTGACCCAAAACTTAACCAAACCCAATACTGGACGCACTCATGAAGCCTCCTAATCAAACCCCAAAGACATAATGTCGGCCCAGGCCCGATGAACACCAACACCCATAACCGAAGGACCACCCAGAGGCCGGCCCACGTAACGCCTAAGTTCATAAACACCATTCATAAATTCAACAGTTTCCAGCCTACAACGGGCAAATGCAGTGAATATCCCTCATAAAGTCGACCGTTACCAAGACTCAACGGACGAGTAATCAAGTGCACACCCTCAGATAGGTATATAAGAAAGAAGGCTCCATGAGGACAGGGGGGGAGAACAGTCTCTCCAGAATTCATATAATCACCGTCCTACCGCCCTCACGGCATCACATGGGGATCAAGGTAGTCTCTAGCCTTGCTATTCCATTACTTAAAGCTCGTCTTCACTACTGACTTGGGCGTCGGAGTGCCCCCGGCACCCACCACACCGGTGGGCAGAACTCCCGCTCATTCTACCTTTGTTTTGTAGGATCGCTAGCGCCCCCAACTACAAATTCTCGATTGTGGACCTCGGGCGAAAACCAGTGTCTACACCGTTGCCATAGATGGATAAAATAAACTGAACAATTTCGGTGTCCATCGATATAGTCATTACATATCGATATAGCCCTTCACGAACATCTCATAAATAGTGCCGGGTCAAAAGTCCGTTAAACCCCTCTAAATATGTTATCTCTTAAGCACTATTGATTCTATAATGAACAATTAATTCATAACAATTATGAATAAAAAACTTTCTATTCGAAATAGAAAAGTTGAGCGCTCAAATTATTCAAGTCCCGAATCAACTCTTAAAAGATATACTCTTCTGTTTCTCGTAAGAATGAGTGAATTTCATATCTATGTAAAACGTTCCCAGCTACACACCAAACCATATCCCCAAAATAAGTAGTTATTGGCCGGGAATGCAACACCAACCTTACTATAAGTAAATCAAAAGACATAGCCTGTCATGTAAGAGTTCGTAGTACACTCAGAATTAAGATCGAATCCATATATGACCATCAATTAGATAAAAATGAATTTCTTCGGTTAACGGATATTAAAAGAAATTTGTATTTATCTGAGTCCAGTCCTATATGATCTCATCATAAAATATGCCTCCATTCCCATGTCACTACATGAACGATCCCGGATCAAGGTCGTCATACAAGTACAAAATGGACCACAGCTATAGATAAACCACAAACAAAGTACCCTCTTTGTTTGCTCTCTATTGACTATTTAGATTACTAACTTCAGACTTAAATCCTCTTGTGCATCAAAAATACACTAAGTCTGAAGGTACAATAGTAATAAAGGTAAACAAAACAATTGGACAATATGCGATATAAATTAAACAACTTTGATAAAATGAATAATGCATTTATTATTATTACAATAATCAATTCCGTTTACAATACATGAAGCTCTATGACATAAATCCCAACAGTTTGGACCTAATATAATCCATGCATTGTGTCACCATCTATCTATAATGCATATGATAGAAATCTCTTCGTAGACGTAAACTAAGAGACATGCAAGTATCATGAACTTAAGACATACACAAACTTCACCATGAATGAGACCTATTTTGAAAAACTAATAAAGTAACTAAAAATGATCATGGATACCAACTTATACAATTAATGCTCGTAACATTAAACTGAGATATAACTTAAAAGCATAAACTGAATTCATGGACTAGACTTATAGACTTGAAATCACAGCTTGAGTTGTAACATAGATCCTAAAGGCATGATTTGTTAATTGGATTGAAAGAAAATACACAATGTGGATTCAAGTTTAAGGTTGTCAACTAAGTTTGACCGGCGTAAACACACACGTATAACGCAAGGGCACGTATCGTTCAAGTAGTATAAAAATATCGATCCCACGAGGACTTAATTCCTACTGTTGTTATTAATTATTGAATCTATTTATTTACAAATATCTAATTAATGGAGAAGAGAATGATTGTTTGATTGGTTGAAAGTGGTTTTACAAAATAAATAAATAAATAAAAAGACAAAAGAAAATACTAAGGAAAATAAAATAAAACACAAAGATCTAGGGTCGTGAATCATTCTAATATCATTTAAAAGATGAAGTGGTTATTTTATGTTTGTGTAATAAATCAGTTTACTAACCTGGAACACTAAATTATGCAAAAGCCTCTGTCGATGGTTTGACGCAAATACCCAGTTTAACCTAATTGAATCATATGTCTATGTCAATCAAATTATCTGGATTCATTAAGTTTAAGTTCCAATTATGATTACCCCCGCCTGACAGGTATATTCCTATCATGTAAGGAAATCTATTTAAGGGTTATCTATCCTCAAGGAAGATCGTGGGCTATTAAGTCTAAGGCTGAAACCTAAAATCCCTATGTCTAGTTCATTTTAGATTTACCACATCAATCTTATTGGTGATCAGACAACAAGAAGCATTAAGCTTAAGACTTAATAAGCAAACCTTTAAATTACCCAAACTATAAAATAACCCCTTATAAACCGGTGATATTAGAATTCATCACAACCCAGATAACTAACACATAACTAGGGCTAGTAACAACTTAAAAGTAAAAGACATAAAGTAAAAATACTGAAAAGTAAAAGACATAAAGTAAAAGCTGAAAAGTAAAATAAAATAAAATGCTAAGGTAAAATGAATTACTTTTACTACTACTAATTTAGATATCTCCATAAAATAATATATAAACTTGTGATAATAATACCAACCGACCATATAGGCGGTATCCTGATTAAGTCAAAATTAAGTCCAACCAGCCATAAAGGCGGAACCAAAATTAAATTACCAACCGACCAATCTGGCGGTATCCTTTATTAGTCAGGTTTAAACCAGATTAAAATGAATTACCAACCGACCAATCTGGCGGTATCCTTTTTAAGTCAATATTTTAAATAGTGAATATATTATTTTTAAGGGAGATTAATCTAAATAGTAACAGTAAAAGAATTACCTTTCACCCTAGCTGGGAAAGTTACCTCCTCATGGTAAATAGTAAAAACTGTAAAAAGTAAAAAGTAAAAATTAAATTACTATTATTACAAAACGTAATTAAAATTATTTACAAAACTAAAAACTAAAAATAAAAAAAACTAAAAAAACTAAAGAATCTAGAGAGAGAAACTCTCTCTTTAGAAGGAATTGAAGAGAGAGGAAGGTGCAATGAATTCTGAAATCTCGAGCTCAATTTATAGGCCTCGGTAGGATCCAGCGTCGCGACGCCAGGTCCTCAGCGTCGCGACGCCGGATTTGTCGACGTGGCACGCTCTGGTTCGCTGGTTTGAAGATTCTGGATAAGATGATAAGGTGACACATGGCAGAGTGGTTGGGCTTCAATTATTGTGACACGTGGCGGCTTCTGATTGGTCGCTGAGATTCTTATCCGCCACGTGTCAGATAAGGATAGGATACTCAATTATTGATGCTGACGTGGCGCTGACGTGGCGACGACATGGGAAAGAGACTGTCGGCACCATAGATTTTCGACACGTGTCACTTCCTGATTGGCTGATGATGATGTGGCACGACACGTGGCTATTTGACTTGTTGACTTGCTGACATGGCTGATGACATGGCGGTGATGTGGCGACGACGTGGCGACACGTGGCGATGATGACTGTCGGCACCGTAGGATGCTGACACGTGGCACGGCGCACGTTAGCAGATTGGCTGTGATGGTGACACGTGTCACGGCGTATTTTAGCAAAGTCAAACTTTTCTCAGATTCTGATTTGTGGACCCGGCGCATGTTAGCACTGTTCGGTGCATTTAAGACGTCGCGACGCTGAACTCTTGGCGTCGCGACGCGCTTAAGACCAAAATATCCCTGTTGACACATTTTTGTCCGTTTTTGCCCCAAATTGCCTCCAATGCTTTCCAAACTTTATTTATCTCCAAAATAACACAAAATACATCAAAACGTTCACAAAACTCAAGAAACTATACAAAATATTAGGTCAAATGAGTGGGAATAAGTGATATAAATACCACTCATCACACCCCCAAACCTAACATTTTGCTAGTCCTCGAGCAAAACACAAAATAAAATAACATGAAAATAAAATTAACTAAGCCACTTTCGTAGGGATCACGGTTGCATTTAGCGTATGCAACAAGCCTTTAAACCCCTAGGTGTCCCTAGTGGACGAGTTGTAGTCTCGTGAGGGTTTACAGCAATGATACCCACAAACATTTTACAAAAGTAAAAAGTTTGTTAAAACTAATGCACACAAAAGCAAAAAGACAAGAGAAAAGAGAATAAAGATGTTAGTGACTAATCAGGTGAAACTTCTACTCCAAGTTACTAGTTGTTTTGTTTTATTCTAAATTACTGAATAAGTAAATTCTCCGATTATTTTTACCATTCTTCATATACACAGCCAACAAAATATAATCAACTCATTTTTGCCCACAACAGTCATAAGTGCAGTTGATAAGAGAGTAATATTTTTGTCCTAAAGTTCTATCAGATTTCACACCTTTTTTATAGCAATGGAATAATTTTTCTCATTTTTTGATTTTTTCTTTGATTTTTCTCTATTTTTTATTTATATACAATATCTTCCATCTATGTAACGAGTGTTGGGTCGGTGACTCCCAAACCAGTTGGCTTTAGGGCACCAGGTGTTAAGACACCCCTACGGACTTAATTACTCAGACTTCAGATATATATATTTTTGCAGCATCTTTGATCCATGTAGCGAGCTTTGGGCCAGTGACTCCCAAACCAGTTGGTTTTAGGGCACTAGGTGTTAAAACACCCTTACAGACTTAATAACTCGGATCTCAGATGTTTTATTTTTGTAAATCAGATTTTTTTTTACTCCATTGCTTTTAGAGATGCTTCCTCCAATTAAACTAGAGCACTGAATATTACAAACTTTTCAATTTAGTTCATGTCTGTATGTTACTATATATGTTGATAATATTTGCTAACTGAACATATGAAGATTCCTTTTAGTCAGTTTTAAGGAGAATTCACTAATTAAATAATTCAAAATGAAATAAACAAAAATTAACTTGTTTCGAAAATAGGCTTGAGATACGTCTCAGGAGTGGAAACTCCTTACTCGGCTATCTCTTACCAATTTCACTTTTTAGTCAAAATAAAAACACAAAACACAAAATATTTTTGTAAATTTTTTTTTTAAAATTTTTCAATTTTTTTGTATTTTTCGAAAAATTTTGGACTAAAAATAAAAACAACATTCAAACTAAAAACAAAGTACTAATCAACTAATTCCCTCCCCCAAACCTAAATGAGACATTGTCCCCAATGTCTTAAACAGTAAAAGGAGAGTTAAGAAGGTCATACCTGGTTAGCTGAAAATCTACAGGAAATTAAAGGTTAAGATCCAGATTAATTCGATGCCTCTTACCACGATCGTCCTCAGACAAATTTATCTTTGAAAGGATAGGGTCAACTTGTAGTTCATAGGCTATGAGTTGGTCTATGAGATCCGGAGCAGTTCTGGCAGTGAAGAGGAGTTCTTTCATAGGTTTTGACACGAACCCATTTCTTCGGGCATCATCAAGAAACACACAAAGAAAATCATAAAATCCATCAACGTTGAACAATCCAAGCGGTTTCTGGTGTATGTTCAGGTTCGCCCAAGATAGAACTATAAAAATTTCCTCTAATGTACCCAAGCCACCTGGCAAAACGATAAAAGCATCAGCACGGTTAATCATTTCTACCAGTCGTTCAGACATACCTGGCACGATCAGTTCCTCTCCGTTTGATGATCCAATAAGATTTGCCTCTGCCAAGGGTTTTGGGATGATTCCCAAAACGTTACTGCCTCATTCCTGTACAGCCTTTGAAACGATCCCCATAAGTCCGAGATTGCCTCCGCCATATATTAAGTGCATATTCCTTGCTGCTAAGACTCGACCCAATTCCTGTGCTGCCTCTACGTATTGTGGCTTAGTACCAATACTACTACCGCAAAACACACAGATGTTCTCAACTCGTCTTCTTGAAGTGGCTTCCATTTTTTTTTTATGTATTTCTTTTTCAAATCAGGATGCCTTCAAAAGTGTAATGACGGGTGAATTTATAGTACCTGAAAAAGGGTGAGTAATAATAGCACTAATATCTTCCAAAGGACGATTGTTAGCTAAACAACAAATGAAATCGTGAAAGGTCAAAAAGTCTGGATCCTGTCTACGAAAATAAAGATAATTACAATAGAAAAGCGAATCAAAGCAATAATTAAGACAACGGAATTGTGTACGTAATACGCTACTCGTTTGGTATATAAATCCATTAGGATGCGTTTCAAGAATCCATTCATTATTCAGCCATCGCTAATGAATTAGCTTTCATTTTTGCCAAACAACATTCCTTCTGTCTAAAAATGCTCCGTTTGTGCTTTTCCCTACAAAAATAACACACAAAATTAAAAAGTTCACACAAAATATAATTATTACAACAAATTGCATGGGTTGCCTCCCTGCTAGCGCTAAATTTTTCGTCTTCAGCCAGACGTGACTGAAATTCATCTTTTAAGGAGGTTTCAATGTCGTTTTAGATGTCCGATCAAAAACAATCCCGTGAGCGTTGCTTTTGAAGGGTCTCTTCCAACGGTAAGGTGGAAAAAAGAGTTTTGTCCCATTCAGTGCTCGTGCCACCTTTTTGCTCCTTGTTGTTGTTGGTTTCTATTATATGTCCCAAGGAAAGATTAAGCATTTAAATACAACAATGAATATATATATTAAAAGATGAAGTATGGCGGAATCATACTCACAAAGAACGGAATGCGGATGCGTTGATGAAACAAAAATTTTCTCCTTTGTGCAGTGAGTGTTTCGGCCAAACAGAAAAGAAAGCTCCAAGCATTTTTGATCCTTCCAAGCTCTAAGATTAGTTTCCCATAACACCTTTGTATGATCCCTTGATGGTGCTAGCCTTGTGTGTGATTTTATGTTCCCAACAAACACAAATTCTTCAAGTTTTTGCAACAAAAAAAGAAAAGTGGAGAGGGCTGTGAAACTTCACAGTTTTTCGGTCAAGAGGAAAGAGAGGAGAGAGAGGGATTTGATTTCAAAAATCAATTTATATTTATGCCATAATATTATTAAATTAATAATAAACTTATGACACAAATCATGCAATGGCTTAGAGTGTCAAACACTCATTTCCATGCAAAACCATTGAGTACATTGTACACTATCTCCATGCAATGCATCACAATTAAATAATGCATAATATGACATGTGTCATGTGGGCCCCACACGTTTCAAATGAAAGTGGGCCCACGTGCACTCACGCGTTCGGGTTCAATATTTCCGAAATACCGAACTTACGTCGCGACGTTAATTAAATCGAATTTAAATAAATGATTGTGCCTAGCGAAATTATTATTTACGTCGCTAACGAATTAATTCTAAATTAACTCGTTTGCCCGAATTAAAATCTAATTTTAATTTCGCGTCGAAATCGAATTTCGATTATTATATCGAATATAATAATTTTACGATTAATTCCAAATTAATCGTTCTCTCTCTATTATAGTACTTTATCCAAGATAAAGTCTCTCCGTAATTAATCCAAGATTAATCGAGTTTGAATCATACGTCATTGGTGAATCTTCGGGAAGCGACCCAAGAGATCTCCGGATATGTTGGCAGTAAATACGGTCGTCGGATAATCCGAACACGTACGTACCTCGTACTACGTTTTTACCGATTCACAAGACAAGGTTGGCTTCTAGCAAAGCGCCATGCCTACCCAATTCTCCAGAAATATTCTTATAGGAATATCAGATCTATATCAAGCGTAGTATACCGTAGTATTGCGTACATCGATCCAGTATCGGACGATCACATGTTAGGCCTGGGGCTGGAAATGTGTCTGCCCCGTACGAAACATATATCGGACATCAAACAACTAGTCTCTTTAAATCGGACAATCCTGACCTGGTCATATTGTCCCGACGGTTGCAACCTTTTATAGAGTACTAGTTCTGTGTCCTGCGTGATCATCACCTCCATATGTCTGAAGTGATACTTCCATCTCGACATCACATCCAGTACACTACGATTCTCGATAAACCCAGAAGAGGTGTACACAGAACCGGTTAAGGTCCCCAACCACCAAAACCAAAGTTTACCGATTGTCGCAAGTACTAGCGATGTAAGTCTCAGGTTAAGACCATATACACCTACCCTGATGCGGCCTCCCATAGACACGCAGACATACTACCAATGGGATTCCGCGGGGTCTATCCAGAGCGAAGCTGTTTTCCGTACCATCGGTAAAACACAACCTCCTATCGCACTTGCATAAGTATCCAATACTTAAATATATGAGAACTATGCCGTTGTGCCCTCACAACGTGCACAAGCGCAATACTAGTCTATTCCGCATTATCGATGTCCGATCTCGATAATACTCCGACTAGGGATATTTAATGATTAAACCTTTATGGATTGATACTGTCTCATGTCATCTCAATCCGGTATTAATCATATGGACTTTCGCCATTTATATATCAAAGTAAATAATATTACAAAACGGCAAAAGGCAATTTCATTATCACATAGTTAATTTTGTACAATAATACAATATCATTTACAAACAGTGACGCTATGGGACATAATGTCTAACAATCTCCCACTTGGCCTATAGCCAGTCACTCAAGCATCTAATACCCAACTATGTATGTGTCGTTCAAAAACTTGCTGAAGAACAGCCTTCGTCAGCGGATCTGCAATGTTGTCATCTGATGTGACCTTCTCGACCTTTACATCGCCACGATGTATAATCTCCCGAATCAGATGGTAACGTCGAAGAACATGCTTGGACCGTTGATGAGACCTTGGTTCCTTAGCCTGTGCTATAGCCCCGTTATTGTCACAATACAATGGAACGGGCTCAGCTGCTAACGGAACTACTCCTAATCCGATTAGGAACTTTCGGATCCAAACTGCCTCCTTTGCTGCTTCAGATGCAGCGATGTACTCCGCTTCTGTTGTTGAATCGGCAACAGTATCTTGCTTGGAAGATTTCCAGCTCACTGCTCCGTTATTCAAACAAAAAATGTACCCGGATTGCGACTTGTAGTCATCCTTGTCGGTTTGGAAACTTGCATCGGTATACCCAGATACCGCAAGTTCTCCACCTCCATAAATTAAGAAAGCATCCTTAGTTCGTTTAAGATACTTAAGGATATTCTTAATGCTATCCAGTGACCTTCACCTGGATCGGCCTGATAGCGACTGCACATGCTCAAAGCATATGAGACATCAGGTCATGTACATATCATGGCATACATGATCGATCCGACTGCCGAGGCGAACGGTATCCGACTCATGTTGTCTCTCTCTTCCTGAGTCTTAGGACACATGTCCTTAGACAGAGAGGTACCACGTACCATTGGAACCAATCCCCTCTTGGATTGTTCCATGTTGAATCGCTTCAACACTTTATCAATGTATGTACTCTGGGAGAGTCCAAGCAGCTTTCTAGATCTATCCCGGTAGATCTTTATTCCAAGAATAAAGGCTGCTTCTACCAGATCTTTCATGGAGAATTTTAATGAAAGCCAAGCTTTCACCGACGTTAGCATGGGAATGTCATTGCCTATAAGCAATACGTCGTCGACATAAAGGACAATAAAAGTAAGTGCTCTCCCACTAACCTTCTTGTATACACAAGGATCATCTGCGTTTTGCACGAAATCATATTCTTTTATGATCTCATCAAAACGCTGATTCCATGACCGTGATGCTTGCTTCAATCCATAAATGGATCGATTTAACTTACAACCTTGTTTGCAAGTCTAGGTACGATAAAACCGTCAGGCTGTTGCATATAAACATCCTCCAAAAGGTTTCCGTTAAGGAAAGCGGTTTTAACGTCCATCTGCCATATCTCGTAATCGAAATATGCAGCTATTGCAAGCATTATCCGAATGGATTTAATCATGGCAACGGGTGAGAAGGTTTCGTCATAATCAATACCATATTGTTGACGATACCCCTTCGCTACAAGCCTAGCTTTGTACGTTTGTACGTTGCCATCCATGTCGGTCTTCTTCTTGAAGATCCATCTGCATCCAATAGGCTTTACGCCTTCTGGTGCATCAACCAGTGTCCAAACTTGGTTGGCGTACATGGAATCCATCTCGGACTTCATGGCTTCTTGCCATAAAGCGGAATCGATATTTTATATCGCTTCCTCATACGTAGCCGGCTCAATATCCTCAATAAGATTATATCTACATGAGGTGAGATCAGGAACCCATACCTCTCAGGTACTGTTCTGACTCTCTCCGACCTACGCGGTCCTTGTGTATGTGAAGTTTGTGGTACAGACTCATCCCGGACGGTCTGTTCTTGTTCCGTCGTTGATTCATTGCCAGGAACAGTATTACTACGATCTTCATCGAGTTCTACTTTCCTCCCACTTACCACTGCATTTATAAAATCCTTCTCAAGGAAAATTCTTGTAGAGCAACAAATACTTTGTTCTCTTGTGGGTGATAGAAGTAATATCCTTTGGTTTCCCTAGGATATCCTACGAAAAGGCATTTATCAGATTTGGGTTCAAGTTTGGTACCTTCCAAACGTTTAACATATGCCCAGCATCCCCAAATCTTCAGGAAAGAGAAACCTGGTTTCCTTCCTGTCCATATCTCATATGGAGTCTGTTCAACAGACTTCGACGGTACCTTATTTAAAATAAGTAAGCACTGTTTAATGCGTATCCCCAGAAGGATATTGGTAGCTCAGTGCGACTCATCATTGACCTCACCATGTCTAACAAGGTGCGGTTTCTCCGTTCGAACACACCGTTTAATTGCGGTGTTCCAGGAGGAGTCCACTGTGAAAGAATACCATATTCTTTCAAGTAATCTTGAAACTCATAACTTAAGTATTCGCCACCACGGTCTGACCGTAATGTCTTAATACTCTTCCCTGTTTGTTTCTCCATTCGTGTCGAAACTCTTTGAATTTCTCAAAAGTTTCCGACTTGTGTCTCATAAGATACACATAACCGTAACGAGATGCATCATCTGTGAAGGTTACGAAGTAGTGAAATCCACCTCTAGCCTGGCTAGACATGGGCCCGCATACGTCAGTATGAACAAGAGCCAACAATTCTGTGGCACGTTCACCTTTACCGCTAAAAGGTGATTTAGGCATTTTGCCTAAAAGACAAGATTCGCAGACGTCATATGAATTGGGATCAAATTCGTCCAAGTACCCACTCTTCGAAAGTGTGGATATGCGAGTCTTGTTGATGTGTCCTAGACGACAATGCCACATATAAGCTTCATCTTTTAGATTACTCCTTTTGAGCCTTTTGTTTGTCATTTTAGGAGATTCATTTATATTCAAAATATAAAGACCGTTATTTGCAACAGCTGTGCAAATTTCTGCATCATTTTTATATAAATAACACCCAGTGTTTCTAATACAAAAGTGTAACCCTGCTGGGTTAACAAGGATACAGATATAATTTCCCTAGTTAAACTAGGTACAAAATAACAGTTCAAAAGTTTAAGTACATGCCCTGAGGGCAGTTCTAAAACAAAAGTCCCTACGGCCAAAACAGCAACTGGTGTTCCGTTTCCGACCCGTAGATCCATCTCCCCCGATGCCAGCACCCTGCAATCCTGCAGATCCTGCACATAGTACAAATATGAGCACCACAACCAGAATCAAAAATCCAATTTTTAAAACTAGAAGTATTCATATTTATCTCAATAACAAACATACCAGAGGCGATAGCCTTGCCAGCCTTGATATCCTCCCTCTGCCCTTTGCCCATTCGGCAGTCACGTTTCCAGTGACCCCTCTTGCCGTAGTTGAGGCAGATGTCGCGAGATTTGTCCTTTGGCTTCCTAGAAGCCACTGTCAACTTGCCCTTGCCCTTGTTCTTGAACTTCTTCTTCCTCGCACCTCCAATTGCCTTGGGCCCAGCCCTTGGCGCATGAGAGGTCGATGCATAATGCGCCTCGCGCTTGCTCCCCTTTAGGAGTTCCTTTTCGGACTCCTTCAGCAGGACAACAACTCTCCAAGAGTGTCGTCAGTGTCCATCAACTTATAGTTGATGATGATTTGTTTCCAAGTATCGGTAGCGATTGTAATAGCATATCAATCGTCAACTCTGCCTCCAAGACAATGCCCATCTTGGCTAACTCATCTATGTCAGCGATCATTTGAGTCCCGTGGGCCTCAACTGATGCGCCGTCTGTCATCCGGGAGCGGAAGAGTTTCCTTACTAGCTCGTACCTCTCCATCCGCTTGTTGGTGCGGTGGAGATCACGCAATCTTGCCATCATGTTATAGGGATCGAAGTCCCTGTTCTGGCGTCTGAAATGCTGGGTCATTGCAGCTAGCATAACTGACTGAGCTTGGTCACAATCGTCACTATGAGTCTTCCATAACTCTAGCTCCAGTGGCTCAGTGGGTTTAGGCGGGAGAGGTCTCTGAATAGTATACAGCACCCTCTCAGCCCCAAGCACTATCTTGAGGTTCATTTCCCAGTCGGCAAAGTTTGTCCCTTTGAAGATATTATCGCCCATGATTATGTCGCGGACATTACCCTTGCCAGTCATCTTGACAACTATAGTCCAACTATAAAGTCAACGATGTTATGGGTACAGTCA